>JAODVQ020192527.1:0-14291 GCA_025400075.2 Phenganax stokvisi
GTGCTGCAACACCGGCCATCACGACCGACCACTCGCAACCACCAATGGAGTTCGCCGTCGGTGACTAACCATTCGTGCTGTCACGCCCCTCCGTACGGCGCGCCTATGGCAACCACCACCGAGAGGCGGGGATGGCACACCGAGCGCGAAATGCCGAAGCCGATCCCGGACACTCCCGAACGGGTCGCTCAAGCGCTCATGTCAACACCGCCGAAGAATGCAAGCCAGTGGCGGCATGACGCTGAGTCGCGGGACCGACAGCCGCCCGCTGGTTAGTCACCGACATAATTTCCCTCGCTTGATCAGTTTCGCGAGGTTGTTGGCGGCCTCGGTGGGTCCGTTGGTGACCCATGAGCGGTGCCAGTTCGCGATCTGGGTGCGCCAGGAGTTCAGGGTGCGGCCGAGCTTGTTCAGCTCAGCGCTGCAGGTCTCGTCTCACAGGTCGCGGGCGGCACCGTGTCGCAGAACGTCTTGCGGCAGGTTGCTACAGCATCTGCCGCTGCTCGTCATCACTGCGGCAGTCGATTGGGTCGCAGATGCCGCAGCGGTCGAGGTTCCAAGCGTGGCGCTGCAGGCAGGCCCACAAGCCGACGCTCGTGTCGTAGTTCGGGTGGAAGTGGCGGCCGATCACAAGTGCCGTAACGCTCTGAGCCCCAGATTCGGTCAGAGCCCGATGTGCAGCGGTGATGCTCCGACCCCTAGTGAACGTGTCGTCGATAAGCAGGACTCGCCTGCCACTGACGACTTCCGTTGTCTGATACTGCGGTGCTTCCTTGGTTCCGGTCGCGCTGAGCGAGCAGTGCTTCTCGCTCAGCCAGCCGATCTTGTCAACGATCCACTTGACGGCGTCTCGCTGGGCGGAGGGAACCGTGACGACGAAGTCCGGCTCGCCACCGAGGCACTCCAGGTGTCGCTCGAGGAACAGCACGAGAAGCGCCGCGAGATCCAGCGTGTACTCGACTCGCTGGGCCTCGCTTCCGTTCTTGTAGAGACGCAATCTGTCGTGAAGAGGATCCAAGTGCACCGACATAGAAATCGGCAGGACAGGCACGATGCTCTCACTGGAGCACCGCCAGCACTGTTCACCGCCGTCGGTGCCGCTGCGGCAACTGCTGCACACGCCGGGCTGTCCGGCCGCGATGGGAACGAGGCCATGTCGGAGTCGCTCAAGGTATGGCTGCGGATCGCGCTGGCTCATGCGAAGACGGTTCGGTCGTCGACCGCAAGATCCTCCTCCAGCTGTTGGACGATCTCTTCGGCGTTCCTGACGACCATTGCGTTGCACGAGTCTTTGGCCATCTGCTCGGCCCACGGCTGCGCGGTCACCAGCGAGTCCACGAGGAAGACGCGTTTGCCGTGCTTGAGCGCCGCCTCGGCCTGATGGCGTGCTCCCGAGCTTTCTGAGGCTTCGACAACCACTGTTGCCAGCGATAGCCCTGAGCCGGTGAGATTGCGAGCCGGGAAAGACCACGGGCCAGTACGCACGCCGGGAAGAAACTGTGAGACGCATGCGCCCGTATCAGCAATTCGGCGCGCAAGCGGGCGATTCGCAGCCGGATACACCCTGTCAATTGGAGTCCCAAAGACGGCGATCGTGCGACCTCCAGCATTGAGCGCGGCGGCGTGAGCGGCGGTATCGATCCCCTTCGCAAGACCTGAGACCACCGCATAGTCATGCGCCACGAGGCCCGACGAGATCACCTGTGCAAGATCGAGGCCGGCCTTCGAGGCGTCCCGGGTACCCACCACGGCCACCGCTCGCCGGTCCTGCTCACGAAGGTCGCCCTGGTAGAAGAGCAGCGGAGGCCCGTCGTGGACCAGCGTCAAGTTCACCGGATAGCCCGGACTGCTGCTCGCAACCACTGAGACGCCGCCCTCAGCGAGTCGCTCAAGCTCACGCGCCCAGACATCACGGCGTTGCGCTGCCCCGCGCAGTCCGTCGTGGAGCCACTGACGATCAGGGTCGTCAAGATGCTCCCCACTCGGGTCGAGCACCAGATCGTCGAGCAGAAACGTCAGCCGGCGCATACGGGACCCGTTCATGAACGGAACGAGTTCCTCGCACAAAGCGGCGAGAAGCGCATCGTCTTCGAGCACCGCCGAAACGTCAACTGAGTTCACTTCAGCCCTCCACTCGACAGGTGGACATTCTCCTCGGTTCTCGAACAGCGTTTGATCGCTGATCCCAGCTGCCCCTGGGTGCAGCCCTGAGCGTAGATGGCCGGTGCCACATGACCGAGCGATCGTCGTGCAGCCGGGGGTGCCGGGGCGTAGCAGCAGTCCCAGGCCCTCAGTCGAAGCCACACAGCGGACGGTTCGGATCGGCCCGTTGACCGTGGCCCCGACAGTGCCCGGAAGGCCGACAGCGTCCAGGTCGCCGCCGCACTGCGGGCGGCAGCGGCGGTGAACACGTCGGCGAGCAGCGTGCTGCTGGTCACCTCCTGTACGTAGCCGCTGAACCTCGCCCCGATCGCCATCTTGGAGCTGCCGTCGCGAACCTTGTGATCGCTGCTGGCGGCGTCGGCATTCACCAGCACCTCGATGCCGACGGGCATGTCGGCGCTGTAGGTGCTGGCAGTGCGGAAGTCGAACGTCCAGCCATTGCCGAGTGCGCCAGCCGCCTTGCCTTTGAGTCCCAGCCCCTTGACAAAATTCTGAGTGATGTGCTCGATTCGAGAACTAGCGTGGGCGAACACTGAGGGCCGATGAGGAGTGCCGTGACTGAAGAGCACAGCGGCGATTCCGACTCCCTTTCCAGTGACTCGCCGCTCCCGGTAGATGAGGGCAAGGTGGTCGCCCCTGCTGCCGAGCTGGCTGACCTAGATCGGCTCAGAGGGCTCGTCCTCGACGCATTCAGGGCGGCGGCGCAACAGGGCAAACCAGACTGGGAGACGATGCACGGGACAGTGCTCAAGAACCGTCTGCTCGACTTGACCGGCCGCTCGTTCAGCGAAGCCGACTACGGCGTCACGAAGTTCTCTGAACTCGTGGATCTGCTGTCGGACATGATGCGCGCTGACCACACGCGTCGGCCGTTTGTCGTTGAGCTGCTTGACCCGCACCGCGCCCAGGTCGGCAGTTCGGCCGTTGCACCGGGGGCATCTTGGATCCGTCCCGACTTGTGGAGGGCGGTGGTGGACTATTCGAGCCCCGGCACGAGGTATTGGGATTCGACACGGAGCACTGTGACCGACGAGGCCGGAAGCAACAACGCTGTCTTGCCGTCCCTGGACAAGGAGATCCTCGGCGAGTGGCGCCGCGAGTTCGAGGAAATGCACCGCGACAAACTCAACGATGCCGAGCAACGTCAAGTCGCAGCATGGACCGACAACGCCTTGGGAGCATCCGCACTACCGCCCAGGCTGGTCGGAGACTGGAATGCACTGGTGAGAAACCGCGTTGAGCAGCGACTGCTCGACTTCTTCGAGGCCAACGGTATGCGTCCGCCACATGACTTCTTGGGTCATGCTCCCCGACGGCAATCGCCGAGTTCGCTGCGGTCCTTCGTGCTGCGATGTGTGGAGATCATGAGCGACCAAGAGCTGCAGGAAATCTCGATCCCAGCACGGGTCGCAGTGCGAGCACAGCGTTGAGCGCTGCGTCACGCGAGCGGCGCAGGAAGCGGCAGGACGCTCACGCGGAGCCAGCCGCAGGCACCGAAACCGGTGTCGCGCTGCGACCGATCGTCTACCTGATAGCGGCGATGCACAACGATGCAGCTGCCAGCGACAAGCACTCAGTACGGCGCGATGCCGAAGAACGTGGTTGGACATTTCGCGACATGAGCTGCGTCGAGGTCACGGCGCAACGCGGAGTCGGTCAATCGCGGAGGTTCCATGTCCTGACGCGAGAGGATGCGGAGCGGCTCTATGCACAGATGCATCGATGCCCGGTCGCTGTGTTGTTCGGCGTCGAATTGCAGGTGCGCACCCGGCCCTACAAGGACGTCCGCGCCAAGGACCTCGTTCACATCAGACAGTTCTGCATGTACAAAGGATTCACCATGAATCTGAACAGCAACCGGGCATCCGATTGGGCGGACCTATTCGACAATTGGATGAACGCGTCGCGCTGCGACGGTACGGGCGACCCGCGCGTTCTTCCATTCCACATGTTCCCGCCGCAGAAAGTCGAAGACGAGCCGAACGGTCTCGACCGGCCCGATGAGCGCAAGCTGTTCCGGAGTCGCCACTATCGCAATGCTGCATGGATCGACGCAGACGATCGGCGATGGGCTGCAGCGGAGCCTCATGCTCGGCATGGCCGTGAGCCGCAGTTCGTCGGCAACACGGAACTCCCTCGGGGCTTTCATTGGGACGTCAAGAGAAGCGGCGGCACCAAGATCTACACACCCGACGCTGTCTGGCAGGTCAGAAGAGATGCGTACATCAACATCTATCCGGACGGGCACGTTCGCCCTGGCCCCGGAACTGGCTGCCAGCTGATCTGGGACAAGAGGAGCAGCCAGCAGGCAGACAAGGTCGATCTCAGTCGACAGCGGCCATAAGTTCTAATTCCCGGCCAATCGGCCGGGAATTTAGAGTGAAACGCGAGGTCTTCGCCATGGTCGAGGATGTCGGCAAGAGTCCAGCCGCGCAATGGAGACAATTCAGGTCTCGCCTCGCACGTATGGGGCGGCTGTCGCGTCTTGCCTCCTCTCATGCATGACTGGCACTCGTATCGGAGCGACCGCTGCGTGTGCCCCCCTTGGCCTTTCGGCCTCGGATCGTCAACCACAATAACACTTCCGATGCCGGAGGCGGCCAGCGAGGATGCGCGGCATCCGTAGCAACGACTTGAGTCGCTTCTGATCGGCAAGCTCCATCCGCCGACGCTACGAACGCCCTGAGGTGGGGACGCGGGGAACCCCGGGGGGTGAGCCCCGGGGCTCCTCATTTGTTGGGATGGGCTGGGTGAGTTGGGGCTCGGCCGACCGGTGGTTGATGCGGGGGGTGCGCGGCCCCTTGGCCGCGGTGGCGGCTAGCGGGGTGGGGTGGCGCCGCTGGAGATGGTGAAGTTCGTCTGAACTCGGTTGGCGCTCTCGTCGATGTCGGGGGTGTCGCTGTCATCGTCCGCGTAGCCGTCCGCGACACCGGCCTCGACGTCGAAGCGGTCGCCGGGGCGTAGCAGCAGTCCCAGGTCCTCAGTCGAAGCCACATAGCGGACGGTTCGGATCGGCCCGGTGACCGTGTCCCCGACAGTGCCCGGAAGGCCGACAGCGTCCGGGGTCGCCGCCGCATTGCGCGCAGCAGCGGCGGTGAACACGTCGGCGAGCAGCGTGCTGCTGGTCACCGTCGCTACGTAGCCGCTGAACGTCGCCTCGATGGCCATCTTGGTGTTGCCGTCGCGGACTTTGTCTGTGCTCGCATCCTGGTCGCCAGATGCAGTGACCGCCCCGGCCACGGTGAGGTCCCCGTCGGCGGGCACGCACGCCTCGGGAACGTTGCCCAAGCCCTTGGACGCGCCGAAGTTCTGGGCCAGCCGCAGCGCCGTGTCGTAGCGGTCGCGCCCGCCGAACTCACGCGCCTCTGCGACATTGTCGTTGTCGGTGTCGACAAGCGCCTCGCTGGCCGTGTTGGCAGCCTGAGCCGGGCTGCTCACCACCGCCGCCAGCACAAAGGCACCCAGCAGCACCGCAGAGATCCCGGCAAAGACGCGCCGAGGGCGTCGCGGCTGACGCTCGGCCCGAGATGCGACCGCAGAGCCAGCAAGAACCCCATCGTCATCCCAAGGCCGTGAGATTCGAGAACCGATGGATGGTCGCAGGACCGCAATAGCGAAGATCAGCGTGTTGGGTGTTGGAACGCGGGAAGGTACGCGCCGGCCGCCGGGCCCCGGGCCTTTTCTCAGTGGGGAACGGCGATCGTGCTTGTGGGCTGTCCGGCCGACAGGGCGGGGCGGGCGCGATGCGTCAAGCGCCGAGCAGGTCGACAACGACATGCGTGCCCGAGAGGCTTCACAGCCTCGGCGCTAGTGGTGTGTCCGCGATTTGCTTGGGGCGCGTTGTGGTCTGTTCCTGCAGGTCAGCGGCTCAGCCCCTGCCCGTAACAAATGCGCGACACACCACTAGATCTTGCGCGGAATGCCCTTGAGGCTCTTTCGGAAGCCGTTTGCGTCGTTCTTGAATCGACCCGATGCGATGTCGCGGTGGACCCACTTGCCGGATTTCGGCACGCCGACTTTGCTTTCCTTCTGGATCACGCCGAGATAGCCGCTGCCGTGAGCACCGTTCTTTGCCATCGTGAATCGCCTCCAGCCGGTGCCCTTACAGTAGCGGACCGTTGTGACAGGGCAAGCTCTATCGGTGGAGTTCGCCGTGGTTGCGACTGAGTTGGGTGTGGATGTCGGCGGCTGATTGCCGGTTGTGGGGTCGGCGGGGCATTGTGTTGAGAATGTCCCGGCGGGCAGTTCACGACCCACCTTGATCGGTTGCCATCCGGCTCGCAACGGCCAACGACGCTGCGATCACGATCGAGGACATCACCGGCAGCGGTCCGGGCTTACGCTTCCGCCCGGCTACGGCGGGAGATGGCATCAGATATCGGCCCAAGACGCGCCGGGCCGGAGAAGGCACCGTAGTCGAGCAGTATCTGAATGTCCTCGGCGCTCATGGCTGCGATGGTGCGGAAGACCCTCGGAATTGCGGAGGCGCGGGACTTCGATGCTGGCTCCTCCACGTCATAGACACGGCAAAAGTGGGCAATGTCGCCGAAGGTCGGCATGAAGGACTTTTCGTCGAACCTCTTCGCGAGTTGCACGACAATCTCGGCCGTCTCACTCGGCAGGTCCATCTTCTCAACGCGCTCCAATGCGGTGGCTGCACGCCGCCCCTTGTGCTTCGCGCTTGGGCCGCGCTGAGGCCGCCGACCGGCGCTGGGGTTGGAGCCCTCTGCATCGCTGTCGAGTCGTTCGAACTCGTGGAGCGATCGGCTCACCGAGTCGTATCCATGTTCTTGTACGAGCTCTCGCAGCGACGCAGTGAGCCGGTCCCCCGTCATGGCAGGTAACCCTCCTCAGACAAGGAACGACACAATTCCCGTTCAAAAGCATAGAACGATGGTCTGGCCTTACCGAGCCAGCGGTTATCACCCCGCATCATCTTCGGGAACCCGCGGGAGTACTCGATCTGATTGGAGAAGATTTTCCAGCCGCGCTTTGAGGCTTCGCCCTCGATGTCGGCCATGGCTTGAGCTTTTTCGGGCCCGCCATCGTTTCCGCCGTCGTATCCCGCATTGTTGATCACGATGCCGAGCACATCAATCTCGTGACCAGGGTTCCCCTTCCTAAAGGTCTGCAGCGAACTGTGCAGCAGCGGGAATCCGATCGTGGCAAAGTATTCGGGGCGAACGGGAACGAGCACGTACCGTGAGGCGTGATAAGCAGCTTGCGTGAGAACCGACTCCGTCGGTGCACAGTCGATCAAGACGACATCAACATCGTGAAATCCGTCCGCGATGAAGCGTGCAAGCGCATGGGCGTCAGCGCGTGACGCGTCACACAGGTTGTCCGAGAAGTCGAACCGAGACGGAACAACCCGCAGCCTTCTGCGATGGCCTGGAACTGTCCGTGCCACCTCGGTCACGTCCAGCGGAGTCGGCGACGGCGAGCTGCCTGGAGGCTGATATCCCTTGAAGACCTCAACTACGGATGGGGATTCGTCTCTCAGAAACCGTCGGTAGCCGCCTTCTCCCATGAGCGCTTGCGACATGTTCACCTGAGGATCCAGATCGATCGCGAGAACATTGTGGCTTCGCGCGAATCGCTGGCAGAGCAGCGTTGCGATCGTCGTCTTGCCGACGCCGCCTTTCATGTTGATCACGGAAACAGAGACTCTCGCGCTCGGCTCGGTCGCTGGGGGTGTTGCTGAAGTCATGGCGGCAGTCGATTCGGTTGCGGTGGAAATCGGGCCTCGCTGAACGTCGCGGTGCTGACAGCGCTCTTGTGATTCGAAGTCGGCTGCGCGTTGCCGACCAGCGAGGCGGAACGCACCATAACTGGGCACCTCTCAAACATGAAATCGTTTTCGCACGGGCTGCCGACGCGTGAGGGCGCGGGGTGCCCGGGCTTCTCTCAGTGTTGTTGTCTTGATCAGTTGGACAAATTAGCTCAGCCCGGCACGACGCATCTGTGGACATCTTCGGATGTCGGCGTTGTTGTCTTGATCAGTTGGATAAATTAGCTCAGCCGCTCCAGCGGCGGGCTGGGTGAGTTGGGGGCTCAGCCGGCCGGTGGTTGATGCGGGGGGGGGCGCGCGACCCCTTGGCCGCGGTGGCGGCTAGCGCGGTGCGGCGGCGGCTAGCGGGGTGGGGTGGCGCCGCTGGAGATGGTGAAGTTCGTCTGGGCGCGGTTGGTGCGCTCGTCGGGGTCGGTATTGCTGTCGTTGGTCGCATAACCGTCCGCGATGGCACCCGCCCCCACGTCGAAGCGGTCGCCGGACCGCGGCAGCCGGTTCACATCCTCAGTCGATGCGACCCAGCGAACAGTCCGGACCGGACCAGTGGCATCGCCCTCGCTGTCCAGGCCAATGTCAGCCAGTGTCGCCCCGGTCACGCGAGCAGCCGTAGCGGTATACACGAGCCCGAGCAGCACGCTGCTGGTCACCGTCGCCACGTAGCCGCTGAACGTCGCCTCGATGGCCATCTTGGTGTTGCCGTCGCGGACTTTGTCTGTGCTCGCATCCTGGTCGCCAGATGCAGTGACCGCCCCGGCCACGGTGAGGTCCTCGTCGGCGGGGACGCACGCATTCGGCACATTGTCGACGCTGACATCCCAGAGGCTGTCGAACACGCCATCCGCCCTCAACGCGGCCGCCAGGTCGGAGAACTTCGGCTTGCCGTCGACGAACGTGACGAAGGCACGCTTGGCGGCGGCGTTCACCGCCACCTCGATGCTGACGGGCCTGTTCGCGTCGTAGGTGCTGGCCCGGCGGAAGTCGAACGTCCACCCGTTGCCGTTGGCGCCGCCTGCCCTGCCGCCCGCTTTCGCCGTGAAGAACACGTCCTCGGCGCCGCCTTCAGCGCCGTTGCCGCCAGTCAGCGCCGTCGGCACCGCGTACATGGCTTGCGTGTCGTGGAACTGGCTGCTCACCCGGAGGCTCTGCAAACGCACATTGGCTGTCGGCGTGATGGCCGCGGGACTGATGCGCTCGGCGTTCCCGTTGCCGGCAGCATCGGCGATCGCGTCCCTGGCGATCTTGATCGTGTCGCCTCGCTCCAATCCCCTGCCCAAGTTCACGGTGAAGGTGTGCTCGGTGACCCGAGTCGCAGGGGCGGTGGGCGCTGACACCGCGTCGCCGACGACACCGCTGATGGTCAGCGCGGCGACACTGCTGCCGTCGGCACCGCGGGTGGCAGAACTGTTCACCGTGACCTCATCGAGGGTCAACTCTGTGCCGTCGGCGAGGCCGGTGTCGGTGTTCTGGTCGTCCCTCGCGATGACCGTGATCGCAGTCCGGCCGATGATCGGGATGATCTCGAAGGTGGGCGGTCTCGCTTCCTTCCTGACCACCGAGGTTCCAGCACGGGCGAGCGGGCGCCGATCCGACTGGGCGCCGAACCGGATGGCCGTGTCGGCGATGGTGATCTGCTGGCCAGCAATCAGCGGCGAGGCAAGATTCACGGTCACCTTGTCGGGCGTGCAGTCGGTGGCGTCGCCGCCGAAGACCACACCCGGCGCCGTGGCGTCGCTCTGAGCGTTCAGCACCGTCGGCACCCCGCCGATGCGAAGCACGTCGAGCAGCCTCGCCCGCAACTGCACGGTCGCATCGTCGGTGGCGGTGGCAGAACCGGCGATGTCGTCGCTGAAGTGCAACTCGAACGAGGTGTCGCCAGCGCGCGGCGCATCGTCCATCTGGCCGTCGTTGTCCCAGTCGACAGGAGAGACGATGCTCACCGTCAAAGCGGCTGCCGAGCTGGCAGCATCGATCGCAGCGCTCATGACACCTGGCGTGACAGCGGCAGGACCGCCGATGGCCACGATCTCCATGTGCAGCTTGTTGCCGGCCGAGTCTTCCTGCGGCGTGGCAGCCAAGAAATCACGGACTGAGGCCGGCAGCGATGAGCCCACCACCAGCATCGGCACGAGCTGGCCCGGACGGTAGGAGCTGGCCAGCACCGGCGACGCAGCGACGCCGTCGGGCAGGCCGGCCTCGGCCACCAGCGCGACCGTCGTGTCGGACACGCCGCCGAGGTCGCTGCGGCAGCCGTTGGCGGCCAGCCTGGCCAGCGCCGCCGAGACCTCGGCGGGCGTATTGCCGCTGATGCGGGTGATGGTGTCGACCCCCGCAGTGGTCAGGTCAGCCGAGACGTCGGCAGACACGCTGTTGGTGCCGCCCACGATCACGATGTGCTCGTAGTCCTGCTCGGCGATGATGTCCCGTGTCGGGCTGGGCAGCTCATCTTGCGCAGTCAGCAGCACCGGCAGCTGGAGGCGACTGGCGACCGGGCCCACGAGCATGGCGTACGCCAGCGAGACATCGCCGCCGTTGGCCAGGATGGCCGCCTTGGCAGTGCCGCCGCACCACACGCTGCCGCCGGCCGTGTCGCCGCTGAGCGTGGCGGCGATAGCGGCTGCGGTGGCGTACCGGTCGGCGCCCTGGACACGTGCGACGCTCGGGCTGTGGTCGAGCGCCTGCAGCGATTCGAACACTGCCTCGGACACTGCCGCCGGACCGCCGAGCACATAGACAGTCGAAACGCCGTACTCCTCGAGGTAGTCGGCCACGCCGCCCGGCAGGCTGTCCCCGTACGTCAGCACCACCGGAGCGTCCAGATACCCCGCAAGGCCAGACACGGCCACCGCGTCCACCAGCGTCTCGCCCGAGGCCACGAACGCCTCGGGAACGCTGCCCAGGCCCTTGGACTTGCCGAAGTTCTGGGCCAGCCGCAGCGCCGTGTCGTAACGGTCGCGTCCGCCGAACTCACGCGCGTCAGCCACACCGTCGCCGTTCGAATCGACGAGCGCTTCGCTGGCCGTGTTGGCGGCCTGGGCCGGACTGCTCACCACCGCGGCCAGCACGGAGGCGCCCAGCAGCACCGCAGAGATCGCAGCAATGGCGCGCCGGGGGCGTCGCGTGGTGCGGGGTGTGTTCGTCATGACCTCGTAGCTCCTCGCTCGGCGCCGAGCGCATCGTGATAGCACCTGAAATACAGCGTGTCACGTTCGCGGGGAACGCACGCTGACACGCCCCCACTAAGGGAGGCGCGGGTGATGTCTGCCCTGCAAGGGTACGCCCATTGACGCCCCGCCGGTGGCACTTTCTGCGGCAACACGCGCTCTCGTCACACTACGGCAATCTCCCCGTGCTGATCCGCCGATCACGGCTGTCTCGACCAGTGCGCAAAGACGCGAGGGACCCCGGGGCATCAGCCCCGGGGTCCCTCTCAGTTTGGGCTGTTCCGGTCGGGCGGGCAGGCCGCCCGGCGGTTCAGATCAACTGTGCAGCAAGCTCCTACTCGAAGTCAGGTGCCTTGACGCTGCTGCTGGAGCCGATGCGGACCTGCGAGGCCGCGTTGCGGCTCTCATCGGCAGTGGTGGTGGCGGCATCGTCACTGGCGTAGCCGCCCGCAACCTGGTCGGCGTCGGTGGTGCCGACAGCCGTGTCAACCAGGTCCCGCACCTTGGGCAGCAGGTCTGCCCGATCGGTGACCATCTCATAGCGGGCTGAGGTTGTCGGGGCCCCCGCGGTTGCGCTGATGTCAGCAAGAGCCACATCGCTGCCCGGGGTGCCGTCGGCGTTGTTCACCAGCGACCCTGCGATCCGCGTGGCAGTGGTGACACCCGAGACGGCAGTCACCGCATCTTCAGTCAGATCGGTGTTGGCCGGGTTGGCGTTGTACCGGTTGACAACCTGCGCAAGGACATCGTCGGCAAGGTTGCCGTCAACGTCAGCGCTCAAGACGTAGGCGTTGAACCTGACCTCGATGGCCACTGCTGTCAAGCCGCCACCGGTGGCAACGGTCTGACCACGGGTGACCGAGCTGATCTGCAGCGGGTTGTTGGCCGTGGCGCCGCATGCACCGCTCGCGTCCGGCGGCAGCTTCACCTCGAACATGGCGTCGAAGGCACTGTTGGCCTCCAGCTCCGCCTTCAGGTCGGCGAACTTGGCATTGCCAGCGTCGAACCGCACCGAAATCAGCCGGTCCTTGGCGTTGACCCGCACATCAATGTCGACCGCGGCCTTGGGATCGGCCTTCCAGGCGGTTGCCCGGTCGAATGCGATCGTCCAGCCATTGCCGACAGCACCGTCAGCGGCGCCGCCCTTCTTGGCTGTGATCTTGATGTTGTTGTCAGCGTTGTTGTCGTCAGTCCCATCAGCATCAGTGATGGTCGGCGGAACGTCCACGGTTGCCTGCGCCGTGTGGGCCTGGTTGCTCATCGTGACCGCGGTGATCCGCGGGCTTGCCTGAGCAGCCAGCACGGTGAAGGTGCGAGCACGGCTCTTGTTGCCGGCTTCGTCGACCAGGGCACCACTCACGATGGTGATCCGGTCACCCGCCGCCAAAGCAACAGCGGTGCCAGACGGCGTACCGTCGTCATTCGCCGTGTTCGCCGTAATGCCCTGGCCGTTGGCGATGTTCTGACCTGAGGCCGGAACCTTCCTAGTTGCGCTGGCGCTGGTGATCACGATCTCGTTGGAGTCGACCGTGTCGTTCAGGCCACTGTTGCCGACGGCATCGAGGCCCATCGGGTCGAACCGCACCACGGCGACGTCATTGGCCTCAACTCCGGCGTCGATGGCGATGACATTCACGACCGGAGCGCTCGTGTCACGTGCCATGGCAGGCACGGTGACCGAGGTGCCGGCAACCTTCCGCTGATCCATGGCACTGCCGAACTTGGCGCCGCCCGCTAGCGACACCACGTCGCCAGCCTTGAGCGCGGAGGCGAAGGTCACCGTGACCGTGTCAGGACTGCAAGCGCCGCCTGTTCCGTCAGCACGACTGATGGGATCGGTCGCGCCGAGCCGTGCCGGCGCACCATTGATCTCCAAGTTGTCGCGGATCAGGTCAGTCAGGGCCGTTACTGGCGGGCTGGCAGTGCTGTCATCGTCGACGATGTTGTCGTTGAAGCGCAGCACCACGCTCATGTCGCCCGCTTGCGGAGGCTTGTACTCGGTGGTACTGCCCTCGACCAGCGTGCTGCTGGTGATCGACGCGCTCAGCGCGTCGGCAGAGGCTGCGGCTGCAATTGCAGCGTCCATGACGCTCGAGCTCACCGCAGCAGTGCCGCCGATGGCCACGATATTCAGGTGCAGCTTGTTGCCACCAGACGACGCCGGTGTTCCAGCGAGGTAGTCGCTCACCGAAGCAGGCAGCGTGTCGCCCACGATCAGCATCGGCACCAAGCTGCCACGCCGGTAGCTGGAGGCCAGCACTGGTGAAGCGGCAACGCCGTCAGGCAGGCCGCTCTCGGCGACCAGCGCCACCGTGTTGTCCGACACCAAGCCCAAGTCGACCTTGCAGCCGTTGTTGACCAAGTCGGCCAGCGCAGCCGATGCGGCTGCGGGCGTGTCGCCGTCGATGCGGGTGACCGTGTCAACACCAGCGGAGGTCAGCGCTCCCGACACGTCGTCGGACACGCTGGACTCGCCGCCCATGATCACGACAT
This sequence comes from Phenganax stokvisi, assembly GCA_025400075.2. NCBI lineage: Eukaryota > Metazoa > Cnidaria > Anthozoa > Malacalcyonacea > Clavulariidae > Phenganax > Phenganax stokvisi. The sequence goes on from JAODVQ020192527.1 coordinate 13,609, forward strand.
GCTCGATGTCCTGATCGGTGATGAAGTCCTCCGTAGCTGACGGCAGCTCATCCTGTGCGGTGAGCAGCAGCGGCAGCTGCAGACGGTGTGCCACGGGGCTGATCGCCATCGCGTACGCCAGCGACACATCGCCGCCGTTCGCGAGGATCGCAGCCGCCTCAGCACCGCCGCACCATGAAGCACCGCCGCCGAGCTGTGAGGCCACCGAAGCAGCCGTCGCGTAGCGGTCGTCGCCGAAGATGCGGGTCACCGTGGGTGCGTTCGCGAGTCCCTCGATGGCCTCTACCACCGAGTCGGACACTGCCGCAGGACCGCCCAGCACGTGGATGGTCTGCACGCCGTAGTCCTCGATGAAGTCGGCCACGCCGCCATTGAGACTGTCAGAAGGTGTCAGCAGGACTGGTGCGTCCAGGAAGCCGGCAAGACCGGCCACCGAGATCGCATCCACCAGCATGTAGCCGGAGGCCACGAAGGCGACGGGCACATTGCCCAGGCCTTCGGCCTTGCCGAAGTTCGCGGCGAGTCGATTCGCCGTGTCGTAGCGATCGCGGCCGCCGAACTCACGGGCGTCAGGGACGCCGTCGTCGTTCGTGTCGACGAGCGCTTCGCTCGATGTGTTTGCGGCTTGGGCTGGTGAGCCTGCTACGACCGCAAGCACCGATGCCATGAGCAACGCTGCTGCG
>JAODVQ020192845.1:0-14287 GCA_025400075.2 Phenganax stokvisi
ATAAAAATTTTAACTACGTTTTAACTACGATTTTGTGGTTAAAAAGTAGTTAAATATTGAATAGGCGATTCTGATTTGATGATATTCGTACTTAACCATAGTTAACTTTAATGACACTTTTATACAACCAGTCCCTGATCATCTTACCTTTTGAGTTTTAATATAAATACAAACAAACACAGCTGTAAAAAAATTCAATGTGCTATAGTTTTTGATACAAATACATATACAAATAAATATTATGTTAGACTCATGGCCAAACATCAAAAGTACTGAACGAGAATATTACTGCAGGTAGAGTGACGTATGTCATACATCCTGGGGCCGCCGGGCCGGTTGTATAAAACCAGTGAAAAAATCCTCGGTAAAGTTAACTATAGTTACGTAAGAATATCAACCAACCAGAATCGCCTATTCAAGATTTAACTACTTTTTAACAACAAAATCGTAGTTAAAATGTAGTTAAAAGTTTTATACGGCCCTGTTTGTAAAAAAGTTTGATATTATCACCAGAAATCCCACTGGAAATTACATCACAACAATTACCTAATTTACCTTGTTGTACCTTTTAAAAAAATTTCGACTTACCCGGGAAAAAATACTTCCATTCAGGATATTTTTGAGGCAATGGCCGTCTTGATTGTATATACGGAGTCTTTTTCGTTGACATGATCTATGAAGGGCATCAAAAAAACGTTGATAACTCTTACTATTCTGATATCCACCCCCCTGAATACTTTTAAAAGTTAAATATTCCAGGGGGTGACATTACTTGCGTACGGACCACAATTGTCGCATTTTCGACACGTGCTGTTTTTTTGACAAATCAAATCAAATGCGATGCAGTCACTTTACACAGTATTACATGAAGTACGGCAATGAATGCAGTTTCCAAAAATTCAAAAATGTGACTTTCTGACGAAATAATTGCGATAGAAATCCACTAATGTCTACAAAATGTCTAAAATTGCTTTATTTGGTGCTTTTGGGGCTCTAATTTGGTTATTACGTCGCTATTTTGCCGGTGGATATTGTCGTAACAACGTAAGCTTACGAGGAAAAACGGCCTTAATCACAGGAGGAAACACAGGTTTGGGCAAGGCCACTGCTTTGGCTTTAGCCCAGAAAGGTGCCCGGGTGATTTTAGCCTGTCGTTCGCTTAAACGCGGGGACAATGCCGCTTCGGAAATCAAATCACAAGTTGCGAATGCTCAAATTGTGGTATACTATCTCGATTTATCATCGCTGACTTCTGTCCGAAAGTTTGTCGAAAATTTCACTAGGACTGAAAATGGTCTTCATATACTGATCAATAACGCTGGAATGTATGGGTGCCCTCATTGGAAATCGGAAGATGGTTATGAAATGCAGTTTGCTGTCAATCATCTCGGCCATTTTTTGTTAACGAATCTGTTAATTGACATGCTAGTGCAATCGGCACCAAGCAGAGTGATAGTCGTTAGTAGCTCGTTACACAAATACAGTCAGATCAAGTTTGATGATCTGAATGGAGACAATGAGTACAAACCAAGGCAAGCATATGCGCAGAGCAAGCTGGCAAACTTATTGTTTGCTCATGAGCTAAACAAGCGTTTACCATCAGGTGAGTGTCACGATTAACCCATTGATCAGCTATGATGCCCACTGCCAGACAGTTTTACTTGTCAATGGAAAAACTTGCTAGTGAATGGGCTGCAGATCTGGGGCAAGTCGTTTGAAAGGTGGATGCCACTTTCCACTGAATAGCGATTTTTTGTAGCCTTTGAAAAATTTTCGATTGATTGTTATAACATAAAATTACGAATGATATAGATAGATTACAGTCTCCAGTATTTATATCATTGACCCCCAAATGGACATTTTGACATTTTTTGTCCAATTTTATGAACGTTGAAAATTTCACTATCCAACTTTTGAATAACCAGCCCTTGGCATTAGAAACAGCAAAAGCTGCCAAATGTTATGAAAATACTGAACTTTATTTCAGGAGTTACAGTCAATACAGTGCATCCAGGGATAGTTTGGACAGAATTAGGAAGATATAGGACAATCAACCCTATCCTCAAATATCTAGCCTATCCCTTGTTACTACTCGTACTGAAGACGCCCTGGCAAGGAGCACAGACTACGGTGTACTGTGCCACTGAGCCAGCATTACAAGATATATCTGGACAGTACTTTGGTGATTGTAAACAAAAAGAATGTGCCCCACAGGCAAAGGATGATGGGATTGCAAGAAAACTTTGGGAGGTCAGTGAGGAAATGACTGGTTTGCATCAAAATTAATTAAAAGGAAACTTTTAGATATCAACCCATAAGAAGGCAATATGCTCCTGCTTTGGAAATCCTAGGTAGGATCCAAGGAGGAACCTGCTAGGATGCTACTATGATCCTAGTGGGATCCTACAAGAAACATACCAAGATCCTATAGAATCCTATTCAGGATCCTAAAGGATCCTGTTTAGGATTTCTACCAGGCACAGGCACGCTCAAAAATTTTACACTTCAAGGGGAAAGCTTTGTAGCTCAATGAGTTGAGAACTTTAGACATAAGGGTTTCTTTTTGATGGGCAAAATCGTCCGTCATTTGGTAGAAAAAATATTAAGTGTTCGTAGACGCACTGTGAAGCACTGTGCACATATGTTTTAAAAAGTGCTTGATTAAATATTTTGATTATGTTTTATATGCATGTCACAGTAATTACAGCAATTACAGCCATTTGTATAATTCTATTTTTTAAAAAATTTTCCTATTATTGCAGTTTTCCTTGCCAAGCAACTAATATTTATAATATTGTGAAGTATTTCAATTTGTATTTTAGACCTTTTGTTTCGGCAGTTCTGATCAGCCGTAACATATTAGCATTAGAAATTAAGGTTACATCAAAATATTTTGATGGGCAAATTACTTGGTGATGAACCCAATTTTTCAGTTTTCAAAACATTACCTCACCATTATGCTTTGTCTAATGTACTGATCTGCAAAACTAGCTATGCAATATTAAATCTTGCCTCTCATAGAGAATTTATATAACAGTCATATTTTTTTACATCCAGAATTATAGTGGGGGACCAAACCCAGGAATTTTTGAAAATGTTTGAGAATCTGAAAATAAAATAGTGCAAAAATTACTACGGTTTTCCCTGTAATGCGCAAAATTTGTTCAGACAATAACACGTTTTATACAACAGTTTGAATACAAGACATTGGATCTTTCCTGGTTTTCAAAGTGACCCTGTCTAAAGCTTGATGATTTTGAATTCCCACTAAAGTCTGTGGTCGAGTATTGGAGACTATTTGTAAAACTCATTGAGTATGCAATATAAAGTTTATAGTTTATAGTTTATAGTTTTAAGTTATATCTATATAACTATAAACTATAACTATAAACTATAAAATTTACTATCCAACCACTGTATCCAACTACTATAGTATATTTCCTCAAGTTTCAAGATACTTGTCACACATTTATTGTATATTTGTTTTGAAGTTCTAAGTAAATCTCCAATGCTTTTCCAAACTTCTCTTCTAATAGCAATATGCATGGGCCTTGTTATAGCTATGCTATTCTTATTTTGTTAGACTAGTCTGCCTGTTTGTCTGTCTATTGGGGGACCATAGTAATTGGCATAAGCTGTTATGATAGCCCTGCCAAACTATTTTGTGCATGGTTAGATGTAAAGTGTGTGTGTAACATGGTGTATGTGTAATCACTTTTCATATAGCTCATATGGCAAAGTTATTAAACAATCATTTGTACTTACTTATGATGGGTTGTGGTACAGCACAAGGTCCTTGGACTGGGACAGGCTGACAGTTACCAAGCCATTGTGGTGCATCCCATTGTTGCCACTGAATAAGAAAAGAGATAACTTTAAATTATAATGATTATTATAATTTTGCCATTTCCACCAATGAAATTTGGAGGGATGAAATTAGAATATTGCCAAATACAACCGCCTGAAGTGGAAAAATGTCATTTTGACTTACAAATTTTTCACAGATAACTATTTGGTCATTTTTGCCAGTAACAACAAGAGTTCCTTGCAAACTTAGGCTACGTGCACATGGGCACCGTTTTCAAGCGTTTACAAAAATGTTTGAGTCTCGTTTATCGTTTTAACGCTTAGTTAATTTAACACTTTCCAAGGGAAAATATTTTCAATATATTAAATTGGCTGGAGCCCCTGTCCTACATTGTTGGTGTTTGCATCCGTTTTCGCGTGATAAACACAAATGAAAATGCTCACAAATGTTACTGTGTGCACATAGCCTTAGTTCAGTACATTTTGATTCTACATGCACTGGATGGACCATTTTATTTACTATTTTCTTGTACATCACATTCATGACACTCTTTCACAATGGCATGGCAAAAAATCACACCAAAAACTTACCCATTCATTATTTGGAGCAGTTAATGTGATAGGAGCATGGATTTCGATATCTGGCGCCCAACTTACTTGCATTTCAATATCAATATGATATGTACACTGTAAAGAAAGAGCGTTTTAGATATAAAAAATGAGTTTGAGTTTACTTCAAACTGCTGCCAAAGCAATGCCAAGCAGGATGAAATATTATAATTATGAAGAATACTAATGAATCAATGCACAATATCATATAATTAACACCTCATTATATTATTGTCATTTAATTTGCTATTTATGATCATATGGTATGGGTTGTTTTCAATCACGTGATTTTGAGATTTTAGATGACAGGCAAGTATGTCAAAAATGGCCGTTAAATACTTTTTAGTCGACTTCAACAACAGTTTAAGACGTAAAGGTTCGCTCCCTTTTTAATTCATTGCAGTACACGCCACTCAAATGGGAAAAATCATCAACAAAATTGTTGACTTGCCCGTCATTTGGTTAAAATATCACATGATTGCAAATTAGCTATTAAATAAAAATTCCAACAATTTCCAATCTATGCCATGGAACCGAACAAATTTTTTTTCCTGTTGCACTTATAGCATTGTTGAATGGCACATTAAATTGTTCACCTCATGAAAATAATCATTCCACTCCACAAATAAAAACATTCATTAGTGGTATGTTTCTTCCTAATTACCATTTTATCAAGGCACAAATCAACCTGATTCAACTGTTTGGTTCATGAATATCAAGAAATTTTTGAAACAGTATTTGAAATTCCTATTATAACAACCATTGTCACTTTTATATACTTTTCTAAAGAGAGAACGTTTTGAATGGACTGCTATGTATGTACATATGTACCTGGATATGGGTGCCTTTTGTGGTCGGTTGGATTGCACCATTTTTTGATACTAGAGGTAATTCAATGTCACTAAACAAAGGATTTTGAGTTAGACAAATTTGTATGATTTTAAAATCTACAAGGAAATGGCACACAAACATACCACTCTTTTTTCTGGCCACTTTTACATCCATCATATTTACTTTCACAAACTGTGTTGGTCAATGACACTCTCTTGTTTTCCTTGCTGTCATCATCTTTACCTTTTAGATGTATGACTTGCATCAACTACAGAAAGAATGTAAGACACATAATGAAAATTATATTTTAACTTATAATTAATCTGCAAGGATTCTCATTTGGCAAGAAAAAATTGTCAGGCATTGGATAGAGTAAGATACATAGAAGGCACTGAGGAGCTTTGGGGGTAGATTGTCTCTTTCATCAATGCGTTAAGAAAAGACTTTGTCAGATAGCTTACTTAACCCATTAAGCTGCAAGAGGCTTCTCATCTGGCATGGCATCAGACAGAGTAAAAAGGATAACATAGGATGCAGTAGGGTGCATTGTGTCTTCATGAATAAAAATGAAATTGGATTGTATTTTATTCCACTCATAAAGGCAAGAATTTTCTAAAAGTGTCCGGTAAATTTAGACAGTGTCAAAGCCAGATTTTCATATTTTGCAAGTCATCACAATCATTTCTCCTGATTCATTGTCTGTTGCATATGAAGAAGGCATTTCTTTCAATTGACAAAAGGCTTTACACATCATTTACCAATGATATAAGGCATTACCAATAAACTGTGATAAAATACAATGTATAAAAACCAAGGCAAACCTGTATGCAGGATTTGCAATGGCATACCTTGAGAACAAAGTCATCGATATCAACACTTGAATCATTATGAACATTAACATGAACTTTCGCAGTTGAACCAGCCATATAAACATTACTGTCCAGTCTATATATAAACATACAACTCATCTGATATATAAAAAACAGAACACAAAAAAGCACAAAGGAAATATCTCAATCTGCAACCTCTGGTTTTCAATTTATGAACAAGTCAAACTATCACAATGTTTTTAAAAATTTGGTTCTAGTGCTCATAGGTAAGAGCCTGTTTACATGGGCAGGCGGGATGGGGCATTTGCCAGGACGGGAAGATATTCATCCTGCATTTACACGATTGCTTTGCACACGGGACGTTTTCTCGCGGGAATACCTGGGAAGTATGAATTTGCAAAGAATTATATATGCAAAATTGTCCTGGCAGGTGAGATGGAGCATTTATCTAAACAAAAACGTCTCGTTTCGGGAGGGATCCTGTTTGCTTCAACCGGGATCCCGCCTAAGTGGGACGGGACAAAAAATGTCCCGCTTACATATAAATTAAGGCGAAAAATGAAACAGAAACATTTACATGCCGGGATCCCGTTCATTGTCCCGGCCTGGCAAACGTCCTGTCCCGCCTCTCATATACCTAAGAGATAAGCAGGTCTTACCTGGCTTGTAGCTTTACTATTCCCCTGGGTATACAACAACAGAATTTTACTTGTCCTTGTTTCTCGTGTGTTTCTGATTGGTCAATGTGAGCTCTTCCATTAGTTCTTATCACCAATGGTTGTGTGACCTGAAAATATGTCAGGTAAATAGAATCCATTTAGTACCACTCTCTAAATCTCCTATCAGTTAACACGTTAAGTCTGTCAATATCTTTTGTTAACCCATTGACTTGCAATACACCCAAATACCCATACATTCTATCTGTCTAATGTCAGATACTACTGCCACAGAGAAACCTTGGCAGTCAATGGGTTGAACAAGCTAGCACTTGTCAAAATTACTATACCTTTAACTTCCCATCATGAGCCTCCATTTCTGCTTTAACTTTATACTTTACATCTGCTTCCCATTTCTCGTCATTCGTGAATGGCATTACCCCTTCCATCTTGAATGAACCTGGTTGTTTAATACATAAAAACTGTTATTGAAAAAGAGTCACTACAAACAGATTGGACCAAAGGCCATATTACATGACGCATTTTTTCTCGTAACTCGCCATGCAGTTCTATAATCTTGCAAGAAGCAAAATTGACAAACACGAACTTTCATTGCACTCCGCTGATGTTTTACTAATAAATCAACTATTCTTGACTAATTAACATCTCTCAAGAATAACAGCATTCCAAGTTGCAGGAACTAATGCATCGTGTTGCAATATGGCTTTACAAGAAATCGTGAAACTTCATAGTGTCAAATGTACAGCTTTTAGCACTCATTGTTTCATGTACTGCTAGAGCAAAACAACTACTCAAGTGCAGTCATTGACTCATGCAAAAGAACCACATAGTAATGACATAACAATGACAAAATACCATATTGCAATTATCATTTTCTAAATCACCTGGAATTTCTTGCTGCAAAGTGTACTGGAAGGGATATGCATAATGACCAATTGGTATACCATCTAGAAATATCATAAGCAATTGACTCAACCAAGTAGCCTTGCTCAAGCCATATGGACAGGCCTGAAATTTGCCATTGTGGGGGGAGGCAAAATTATTGTTTTTGGCTGTTATTTTCTAGCAAAAGAAAAATAGAGAACTTCATGCTTGTTAACAATTGTTTGATGCTTGTAAAAATCGTTTGACACTTGCCACCTTGGTATTTGATAAGAATTTGGATTAAACGGTGAAATTTTTCTTTGTAAATACATGCCAAAAATTTACATTTTTTCATCTCATCTTTTGTAAAAACAAGAAATTTGGTTTGTTTATTCTTAGTACAACATAATCTGCCCTATTCAATCATTTTGCCACCCACCATACTGGCAATTTCATGTTGAACAATGTCAGATGATTTAACTCATTGCGAGGAAACTTCTACCTGTTGATAGGTCAACAAAACTATTTGTGGACTTCTGCATGTTGTTTCAATTTGTCAGTTTCTCCATTTTGAAAATTTTTACAGCAAAAAAGAAAACAAAATTCATATTTGGTATCCTGAATGCTGATTGGCTAGTTGTAAATACTAGAATGATTTTCATTGGCTGTTGACAAGGGTGCAATTACAGCTCCGAAAAGGTGCAATTAATGCTCAAATCGCACTCTTGTAAACAAATGAAATAGCAGTATTTGCCACTGATTACAGAAGATATGTAATTAATGGGTTAACAGGCCAAGAAGCCAGCCAATAAAAACCACATTTAGAAGCCTGTTTCTGGAGAAACTAAAAGTAAGGAATTTCCAGAAACCTGTTTTAAATGTAAATATTATACCGTTATAGTTGATGAGCTGAAACTCAGTTTTAAAGAAGGTTTTGTCTCCTTTCACTTTTCCTTCAACTTCCTCCCACTGTGACGTACCATCATCACCTGCTCTGTTTACGTGTTTCTTGTACTCCCATTCACCTGGGACAAAAAACAATCTTGGTGCAAAAAGCATTCTCCAAAATATGATGAACACATTTGAAGGAGAATCTTGGTCTCTCGTGAGTAAAACTGTTTGGTATTACATTAAACAAAATACATATATAGCATTTTTTCTTTTTAGTAAATGGGATAAAAATAATCTTTCAATATTAATCCTCCTTCATTTCAAAAGCAAGATATTGCCCACTTACATTTTTCATAACCTTTCACTTTCAGCTTGATTCCTTTCGCTGACGTTGGTGAACAAATCCAAAGAAAAACGGTTCTGAAAATTAATTAAAAGTTCAATTTAATGCATCTCTATTGGCAAAAATGGCAAAAATCTTCATCTGATACCTGATAAGTACAATCGCCTGGCTTTAGACAGGGTAAAATTGCCTGGCATTCAATGGAGTTACCTTGTATTGGACAAAGTAAATTGTCTAGCATTAGATAGAGTGAAACAGATCAGCACAGAGTAGATTACCATGCCAAGATGCAAAGGTTAGTGTTCTCAGCATGAGCAAGAGCATCTGACATTATATGTATAAGTTAATGCATGCAACTGTTTTGACCATGGACTGGCAAATCACCCTAAAGTGTCCCTACATACACATTCCACTCGGGCTAATGCCAAACAGTTGTATGAGTCAGGGAAAACTCCTGTTAGTTCAATCGTAATTCAGTGAAGATGATTCCCAATCCATTGCTGTTGATAGGCATTGCCCATCAATTATGATGAATTGTGATACATAAAAATCAGCCCTAATATATCTATAAGACAATTTGATATTGCGCCTGGTCTGCTTCAACCAACTGAAAATACATGCCTTCTAGAAGCAGTGTCCATACAGCATAAAATTCCACATAATTTTAAACACAAATGATATACAATAAATGACACATATTTATTCAGACCAAACCTTGAAACGATCAAACACCAAAAACTGCATTTAAGACAAGCTTACAACAACATCAATATTGTTTCAGCCTGTACAATTTATCCAGCTTTATTGCTAATGATGTAAACATTTGAATTTCGTACGCACCCATAAATCGTTTCTCCTCCGACATATTCGCCTTTGTTCGTTCGAATAGAAATCTGATTCATAATTTTACAACAAGAGAAATAACTAGTATTCAAAGCGCTTTGATATCAGCGATTTTGAAAACATCGAGAATGATTTCCTGAGTATTGAACAATGTATTAACAATATGAGTTCACAGGAGTTGGTCACGTTGCTGGAACAAAATTTATAACAGCAGTTGCCAAAAGTGCCCCCCCGAAAAGTCTGCATTTTGTATTGGATTTGCTTCACAACTAAAAAAAACCAGGGGGGAGTCGTCTAGTTAAATTTGAGGAGGGGCACTTTCATCGGGCCCGTCGTTCCAATCTCAAACACCCTCCACCTTGTCCTGGCGTGCAAGTTCTTAAACAAACCCTCACTCTAAAAGAATTTTTGCATACGTTGGGAGATTTGTTTTCTTAATCTCCACAAAAGTCTTACACCTTGTCACTCAGACAACACGTGGGAGATGGTTGACTCCCTTGGTAGGGAAGGTTGGTAAACATGCTGGCTTGAGCTCTCTGCTCGATTTTATATCTCATCGCCTTCTCGCTTTGCCAGCCAATTCGAAGGTAGCCTGCTCGCAGAAATGTAGTTTAAGCTTAAAACTGTATTATAGTGTCTGCGAGCAGGCTAATTCGAACGAAACCAGACAGAAACTCGTCAAAGGAAACCAGAAACACAGAAAACACAGGCACAGGCACAGAGGTTTTGTGTACCACTCTCGGGAAATACTCGTACTGGACTCGTGTATGATCGTGATAATTCCTCACTTCTCGAATTAATTATTAAAATTTTGATTGAATAATTAATTTCACTTCAAAATGGCTGCTCGTGTGAAAACTTTTGTTCAACTTTTCCGGAGAAATATTGTATCTGAACAACAGTTTAAAGGCGTTTTTCAAAAATTGCCAACACCGAAAACATTTCGCCCAGTTTCTTCATCATGCAAAGCGTTCAGTTCGTCTGCAGAGGGTACTGTCGGCTGCTCTGGAACGTCGATCAATGAACACACGAGGTTGCTACGAGTTGCGCTAATAGGGGAAGCCAATAGCGGCAAATCCACTTTAACGAATCGTTTGGTCGGTAACCAGGTTTCTGTGGTCACGCACGTGCCACATACAACTAGGCAAAGGACTCTCGGTGTTTATACTCAAGGTATACAGAAAGATTCCACCCCCCTGGCATGAAACAGAGTTTCATGTTGGCAAAATACACGGCAGATAAAAAATTTAATATAGTTTTCTACAGGCTAAGTTGAAATGAGCTCCGAAGATATACACCCAGTGTAATAAAAATTTCCCAACTACCATCCCCGCACCCTCCCAACCTTGTGTTTGCCATAACAGTTGCAGGGGGCATTTCCTTGACAGCAGGGTGCCTCTTAAGTCATTGCTACTTAGTGTGTTACCATCACTACATTATCTGCCAATTTCTCACATTAACTTATTGACTGGTAGTGCACCCCTGTGTGCTCAACTTATACACATATGTATTACAGTCAAATGCAGGACAAGATTTATTCAACAATTGGGTAACCCCCATGGATTAAGTTTCTGTTGTGCATTAGGTAACAGTCAGTTGGTGTTACTTGACACACCAGGAGTAGTGACAGTTGAGGATGGCAAACGACTAAGAATGACCAAAGACCACATGCGAACACCTGCAAACTGCTTGGAAGAAGCTGATCTTGTTGCAGTTTTATGCGACTCTTCGAACAAATACCAGCGAAATAGAATTCATCATGAGATAATCAACCTGCTACAAACTCGTCCACAGTTACGTACAATATTAGTCTTGAATAAAATTGATAATATTAAACATAAATTCAAACTACTTCATTACTCTGCTATGCTTACCAATGACCGCGAGAAAGACGAATGGGGGTACCAACCCCACGGTGGTTTAAGCAAATTTGAACATGTGTTCATGGTCTCTGCCCTTACTGGTGATGGTATTGAGCAGTTGAGACAATACATGGTTGCTATGGCAACACCTGGTCAGTGGGAATACTCGGCTGGCGTTACAACAGACCTAGATATTCAAGAGCAAATCGCTGAAGTGTTTCGAGGGAAATTGTTGAGTTTGTACAAACATGAGATTCCTTGGCAGACCAAACAGGTACACTGATTAGCTTGAAAATGAATGTACTGAATACCAAAAATATTACAATTTACAACCCTAAGTTTCATTGCTCTGTAGGCTAATGTCATCGTGGTAACATGTATGTAACTTAGCAAAAAGTTACAATTCAAGATCATTCCATTTCACTGTCTTATAGAAAAACGAATGTACACTAACAGTAATGTAGCAAGAAATTGTAAACCATAACCCATAACCCAACATTTAAACACTCCTGTCTAGTCCTTCTATGGTAAAATACTTAGCAAGAAGTATCATGACCCAAAATTCCACTTTAGTGTACAACAAGTTCAAAAATGAACCTATTTTTCATCTCTCTGTTTAGGTGAATATATTTTGTGAACAGAATAAAGATGGAGTTCTTAAAGTGCACCAAAAGCTCTTCTGTCGTCGAGATAGTCAGAGAAGATGTATTTTAGAAAAAGTAGATGAACTACAGGAAACTGTAAAACATGAGATTGAATCAATGTTGAACTGCCCTGTTGAGTTGACTGTCGAAGTAGGAGTCTCTAAAGCTATGATCAATAATCCTTTTCCTATACTTTAAACATACATATTTGTACAATATTGCGACATAGTTTATTTGCGTTTTTTCCACGTTTTGGTTTTTGGGCGTGAAATTCTTAAACAAGTAGTCAGTACTTGATTGAGATAAAGGGTGATGTCAATGAATGAAATTTTTCTTGTCCCAAACTTTGTTTGGAATCTGTTCCCACAGAAAGGACTTGACCTTATCTTTCATTGTTTCTGGGTCTCAGCTCGTTTCAATACCTTGACGTCACAAGTGAGATAAATCACTTTCTGATTACTTTAGACCACTTCCAAGATGGCCCTCTATGCTGTGCTGCGGTTAAACCAGTGAGTTAAACCATTCAATGACAGTTGGGCTCGCACGCTTTCTTTGACTATGGAAGTTCAGTAACAGCGTCTTTTTTCAATACTATAGCACCCAGAAAGATTAGCCCTAGGATTACACAGAACAAAGACTTTAATCAAATTTCTAAACTATTTCACCGTGCAAGTGTGGTGCAAGCCGCGTGAACGCGAAGATTGAATAGTGACTATGCAGTTTTGCTGAAAAAACGCTGATGAGACCCAAAGAGTATCTATATTCGCAAAAATGCAAAGGGGTAATTGTGTCGAGTTTTTTCATTACTCTAAAAAGCTAAACCACTCGAGCAATATCCGTTTGGTTAGTTTTGGAAGCCCTGAACAAATCACATTACACCAGCTCAAATGCAAGCCAGAATGCAAGTCATAGTCCCATAGACAATAAACACTTCTTTTACTGGCGTTACACCATTTATAGTAGATGAGTATAGTGATATTGCACTTATTAAATTCAAAGCCTAGAGTTACATAACTCAGACGCATAATTGCATTATCAATGACACTGCATAGTTTGCAATTGACCTGGATCGTTATCATCTTACGCAGTGCAAACTCGAAGTGAGCATTTCACACATTACGTTAACTTGGATCAACATCTTTTTCTCGTAAATTGGTAAGTCCGGTTTGTAGCGCAATAAGCGAAGCAAAATAGCATGATGCGAAGCATAAGAATACACGAGTGTTAATATCAATTTTTACTCAATACTTGCGTGCAGTCATTGTTGAGTGATGCGTTTGCCACTCAAGTCAGTCTAGGAAACTAGTTTGGACTTGATCAAACTGTTATTTGTCGTCTTTTTCATACTCTGCATGCATTTTCTTTCTATTCAAACTCCATTTGTGTTTTCACGCGAAAACGAATGCAAACACTGACAATTTAGGGCAGAGGTTGCAGCTAATTTAATATATTGACAATACTTTCCCTTGGGAACTGTTAACTAAACGTTAAAACGAAAAACGAGATACAAACGTTTTCGGAAACGCTTGAAAACGGCGCCCGTGTGCACGTAGCCTGTAAGTCTCAAATCAATCAAATTCTAACCCACAGTAGTCTGCGGCGAAGGGCAGCTTAACCTGGAAACATTTTTTGTTTTGATTTGATATACTAGACTACAATTATGTCGTACAAAGGTTACCAAACATTTAAAGTGGAAATCAAAGATGGCGTTGCCTGGGTCACCTTCGATTTTCCTCCAGTTAACGTTCAAGGCATACCCATGTTAGACGACCTGAATCGTTTGTCTGAGGTTCTGGAGAAAGATCGTGCTGTTAAAGGTAAGTGGATGCACGCCGTCCGGGGGCATACCGTAAATACTCGTTTTAGCTCGCGATTTAGCGCCGCACCTTTGCAACTATGGTGCGACGCTTAACTTGATAGGCTCTACCACACAAATAATTGACACCATAAATCATGGAAACAGTTTTCGCTAATTCGCTTGGTTTTTGAGCAATAAAAATTGTTGGGGTGAAGCTATTTAATAAGCGCCGAGCTCAGAATCAGAAAAATTTAATAAGCGCCGCGGTGCTAAAACGAGCATTTACGG
>JAODVQ020192951.1:0-15627 GCA_025400075.2 Phenganax stokvisi
GAACCAACCTTACTCTCCAACATCAAAGCACCTGTGGTTAAATGGAGGTCAAGTAGGATTGCTAGATTTGAATGTTCTTTGAACAACGAAAGATACAGACCATGTGGCCAAGGACAAAATGGGCAATGGACTGGACGCAATGTTCCAGATGGTGAACATAGTTTCAAAGTGAGAGGAACTGATGGTATTGGCAACGTAGTAGAAGCTGAAGTTAGGGGATGGAAAGTTGACACTGTGTCTCCAACGATCGCATTTGTTCAACCTCCTTCAAAAACTGGAAGCTCTCCTGTATTTATTTGGCGGTCATCAGAACAAGCTGATTTTGAATGCGCACTGGGCAGAGGACGTTACGAAAGTTGTGGCAGCGGAGTCAATGGACAATGGAGGAAAGATAATGTTCCTGATGGTACCTACGTTCTTTCCGTTAGAGGACGGGACCCTGCTGACAATGTAGGAAGAACTGTTCAACATACTTGGATAGTTGGTATGTATGTTTTGCAATTTATCTCATGGTGTAAACATAGCCGTTTAAGGCCATTCTCGTAAAATTGTTATGTAGTTTCTTAGTTTTTTAGATGTGTTGATATAAACTATAGGACCCATATTTTTTCAGATATCGTTGGCCCTGTTCTAACATTTATCGATCCTCCAACTACTTCAAAGAACTATCCAGAACTAAAATGGAATTCCAATAAAATAATGAAGTTTGAATGTTCTTTGGACAATAAAAGATACCAACCATGTGGCCAAGGAAAAACTGGACAATGGTCTGGAATCAATGTTCCAGATGGTGAACATAGCTTCAGAGTTAGAGGAACTGAAGTTGTTGGCGATGCTGTGATTGTTAGTGTTCTTCACTGGACAGTCAGTGGAGGTATGTACCTTTTGTATTAAATTAAGTAGTGTACACTACGACAAATTTTAATAGAAATATGGTTTCATTTCTTTTCTGTAGTAAGTCAACGAGTCATTGATTTTGTCTTTGCTGTGGATGCTTCCAATTCTCTGAGTTCTCAACAATTTATTAAGCTAAAAGAGGCAATGAAGAAAATGCTCGATTCTTACCCAATCTCGAGGATGGCAACTCATGTTGGTGTGATTGAGTTCAGTGACAAGAGCTATGCAAAGATTGGTCTTGTTGACGGTTATGATAGAGATGTCATATATGCTAAAATTGATGGAATTCGGCAATCTAGAAGAAGTCAGAGAGTTACTGATAAAGCCCTTGAAATGGCTGCTAATGAAATGTTTAGTGTAGAGTCTGGTGGAAGACCTGGAGCATCCCGGGTCCTTGTTGTATTTATGGCAGGTGCATCAACTAGATTACAACCACTTTCAAAAGCTATCAAGTCACTTCAGTTAAAAGGTGTTCGGGTGTATGTCGTGAGTCTCGGCCGTGTGGATGACAAAGAAATTAAAAGTATAGCTTCTGGTGAAGATAATATTTTCCCATCAACACCAGATAATCCCATTGAAGTTGTTGATGATCTTATACAGGCTATCGATGTCGACATCAAAGAGAGTGAGTGATCAGAGTATTGTACTTAGAAATTTGTGCTCTGCAGGTCTTACAAGTTTTCCATTGTTTAGGACTTTCAAAGAACTTTGTTGATGTAGTCATCATACTGGGAGGCATGGATCAAATCTCATTTGAAAAACAGAAGGAAGTAGTCTTAGAAATGGCTCGTCACAACCAGGAAACAAATCTGGATTATGTTTATGAAGTTATACAACTTGGAAAATTTGCCCTGGTCAAGAAAAGTCTGGAAGAGAAGATGGATAGCAAAAATCTCAAATCATTTGTGAGGTCTTTGGTTTGGCAAGAACCAGGCAGTGCATTGCTGGATGGCATTCATCTAGCTAGACTATCATTTGAAGAAAATGGTCGTCCAAGAGCAAAGAAAGTTTTGATTGTGTTTTCTGATGAAACTATCTTGAGTGAAAAGGTGTTCACATTCCGAGGTCCTGGGGAAAAACTTCGTGGATCTGGAGTAAAAATAATTGGTGTTACAGTAGACGATACATCAAAGACATTGGATGGTCATATGGAAGACCTAACAGGAAGGAAGCCTCTCAAAATTGATTCATCTAACACTCCTGAACAAACTGGGAAAAAAGTGGCTGAAGAAGCAACAACAGGTTAGTGTTTCAACTAGTTTCTTAATGAAAGATGCGCTGTAAGTAGTTTGATGCTTAGGAATAATCTCATAAACTGCATTGGGTTTTTTTTCTTCTCTACCATTTAGATCCTTGCTTTGCTCGAACATGTCAGCCAAATTACAAATGCCAAATTTTCAGCGATGATTCAGCCTCGTGTGGTAGGTGCCTTTGCTGAATGTCATGCATCATTGAACACTTACAAATAGCTCACAACAATAATCTAGTTTTAAGACAGTATTGTTATCTCTTTTAGTACTAATTAAAGCTTCTGAGTTAGTCATTCTACTTGATGGCTCTAAATCACGTAATAATAAAAGTTTTGAGGAGCAGAAGAAATTCGTGAAGAAGACAATTGACTCGTACAATGTTGGGCCTCAAGGAACTCACATTGCTGTGGTGGAATTCAGTGATCAAGCCAGTGTAAAAATCCCTTTAAGAAAAACGTTTAATGCTGAAGTTCTTAAAAGTTTAGTGGACAGCATTGAACCTTCTAACGGAAAAGAAAGGAATGTGGATGCTGCATTAGATGCTGCAAACACTGAAGTGTTATCTGCCAAAGGTGGAGTTCGATCAGATGTTCCACATGCTGTTGTATTGATTACCACTGGGACCTCGACTGGACGTATACCAGTAGACGATGCAGCTGAGCCCTTGAAAAAGAATGGAGTAAAGATTTATGTTGTTTCTGTCGGAGATGAAGTTGATCCAAATGAATTTACAAATGTTGTTGGAAACATGAGTGATATTCATGAAGTGGAGAATCCCAAAGATGTTTTGACTGTGGTTGCAAAAATTGCAGATAGTGTTAAGAAAGATATTGAAAGAGGTATATTTTTGTATTGCATGTAATGTTATCATTATGAATATGCATATTCTGTCCCAGACTATTGATCCTAACCAATCCCAGTTTCTAGTTCTAACTAGTCAAGTTTGCAATGATTGTTGTAATTTTGAACATTATTGACATAAGTGGCTCATGTCTTCAGCTGTGATGGTTGATTGTAGAGTAAAATTTATAAATTTATGCTTCATGCTTCTCATCTATCTTTTATCTTAGCTGCCCAGGTGGCCGCTTTTGTTGATATGGTCTTTGTGGTTGAAGGTTCAAGGAAAGTTAGTCAACTTGGGTTTAAAACAATCAAATATTTTGTGAAACAAATCATCGATAAGTACACCATTGGTCGAACTCGTATTGCCTTTGTAGAATACAGTGACTCAGCTAGGATAGTGTTCAACTTTGCAAAGCATAATACAAAAGCAGAACTCAAGCAAAGTGTTGATGGTATTTCTCCTTCCCGTGGTAAATCTGCAAATTCAGTAGAAGCATTACAACTGGCCAAAGTTGCGCTGGAAACAAGTGGTGGTGGTAGACCTGAAGCAGCTAAGGTGGTAATTTTAGTAACTGCATCTACCGTGAAGGATAAACAAAGCCTAAAGAGGGTTCTGCGAGAAATAAAAGAGGATACTAAGGGACGTTTGTTTGTCATTGCTATTGGAGATGAAGATATAGATGTTGGAGATAACATGGTCAATGTTGATGAAGCAGATGACACTCGTGCTATTGTTGATGAAGTCGTTGATGACATTAACAAAAATGTGAAGAAAGGTGGTTGATTTATTAACAATCTATCAATTCTCAGTACCTATAAAAATAACTTACAATGAAATAGGAAACTATAAGACTGTCCCTGCTTAGGATGCATCCAAGGAATAGCTGTTGTTGCCCTGTTCACTCTTTCTGTATGGAACATAATGTTTTTCTATTTTACACACGATACAGTAAAACTTCTTCTATGACCACCTGGCAACAACGGCCATGATTTTCCATCTTGGCACAATACATTTCCTGTCACTAAAATCTCTTAATAGTGGCCATTGTTTCATTGTTGACGTGGCCGCTTAACAAATCCAAAGGATATTGTCAAGAGAGGCTTGACTGCACTCATTTTTCAGCCATGCATAGAGGAAATAGCACTGACACAATATTGATGAAACTAGCATAATAAAATGTAACACTTTCATTTATTTTGCTTAGATTTTACACGTGAGAAGAAAGACATCGTTTTCGTTCTTGGTGCATCTGATGAGGAGAAATTGGAAACTACCAAAAATCTTGCAATCAAACTGATCCATATGATCCCCACACCAGGCACAAGACTTGCTGTGCTTCAATATGAAAAAGCTGCAGCAGTTATATCCGAGTTTCTTGAACCAGAAAATGAACATGTCATATCTGAGCGAATTCGGGGCAGATTGAAGTACAAGAAGGGCACAGATGTTGGCGCTGGTATTAGGAAGGCAGGAGATTTACTACAAAGATCGGGAAGAGCTGATGCAGTGCAGAAGATTATCGTATTCACAAGTGGTCCATCTTCATCTGATACAGCGGATTTGAATAATGTTGCAATTTCTCTTCGAGACAGAAACGTGAAGGTGATTGTGGTGACTGTTGGGGATGATGTAGATCGACGAGTTGTGAACACAGCATCGACTGGTAAAGACGTTATCAATGTGCTCTCCCCTGATGATGATGAAGATGGAAAAGTCAAGTATATTGCAGAAATTGTTTTGAAAGGTCAGAAAACATCTTATTATGTTTGTGTGTTAAACTCTGTTTTCTCTGTGCTTTTCAGATTTTCTTCTTTTTGAATGCCACCTCTTCTGATGTTGCTGCTCCCCTACACTGACTGTTTCCTCATTTTTCTTACTTTTCTTTTCAAGTTGTGGCTTTATTTCAGTACTGTATGCTACCCTTTATATACTGAATCTCAATTCTTTAACAATATGTGTACTAACCTTGCTTTTCCTTACATTTTCTATGAAAATCGATTATCTATTTTAGATCCCTGTTTTGCCAAAGCTTGCAACACATTCTCTCAATGTGCTGCCAAGGCTGATGACAGCGTTGTGTGTGAATGCCGAATGCGATGCTCTGATATTAATGTTAAGGAAGCACATTTCTGTGGAAACAATAGCCAGTCATATAAATACCCTTGTGGAGGCCACTTGAAAATATGTCCAGTTGTCCCTGTTGTTAGCTGGCAACACTCTGGAGTGTGTGGTGAGTGCTGTCTTATTACTTGTTTCTTGAGTTAATTCTGTAATAACTGTTTAGTCTGATATAGTCTTTTGAATGATTTGTAGTATTAATTAACTGACTGAGAATGTTAATTTTATAGTGTCCAAATCTGCTGTTGATATTGCTGTGGTTTTGGATGGATCTAGAGGTGTTGATGAAGAAGCATTCAAGAAGCTTAAAGATTTCACAAAAACAGTCATTGATAAGTATGATATTTCAAGATCTGGGGCTCATATTGCTGTAGTTGAATTCAGTAAAGAACCAAATATTGTTATCAGACTTGATGATCATTTTGATGCAGAGGAACTAAAAGCAGCCCTAGATAACATTGAACAATCTGGTAATGCACAAGTAAATATAGATGATGCACTGAGAGTAACTCTTACTGAGGTATTTAGCTTTGAGTCTGGTGGTCGGCTTTTGACTCCAAAGATTATAATTCTTGTTACTGGCAATAAATTGACGGGAAATCAACCTTTGGAGGAAATAAGTATGGATGCAAGAAGGAAAGGTGTTCAAGTATTTGTTGTCACTATTGGAGAAAATGTTGACCACTTTGACCTGAAGAAACTAGTACCTAAACATGATAATTTCATCAATGTCCCGAATGTGGATGACCTGGATGATGTTACATCGCAAGTTGTAAATGCAATTAAAAAGAACACAAAAGATCGTAAGTAAGCCTAGGGGTGCCATAAGTTAAATCATAATCTTTGTTTCACAACATTTAGTATAAAAAGCAGAATTTGCTTTTATCATTATTGCAAAAATGGTGTCTCTAATGTAATCAAGTCCACTTTCATGTCTTTTCACTTGTTGTCATCGATCATTTTGCTTAGGTAAATCAAGTCGTTCAGCACAAGTTGTTTTTGTGATTGGTGCAAACAACCCTGTTTCATTTGACCAGGCGAAGCGTGTTATGATTTCAATGATAAATTCACCGAAAGATATAACTACACACTATGGTATCATTGAATATGGTGAAGGGTCAAAAACAGTTATTACTCCTGAGGATTATGAAGATAACTTGAAATTCTTGGATGCTGTGAAAGATTTGGATTGGAAAACTAAAGGCATTGATGTAGAGGGTGCTTTGAATAAAGCTCGTGCAATATTTCGGAAAGATAGAAAGTCATCTGCTTTGCGTGGAATGGTAGTATTTGTTGACACACTTGCTGCTTATAACCAAATAAAGGAATCAGGAGATGATGTTCGTAAAGATGGAATAAAACTGGTTACAGTAGTTGTTGGTAAAGCAAAAAAAGATGTCACATCGGATGATGGTACAACTGAGATTCCAAACACTGTGGTGGATGATCCTGATATTGACATAGAAAACACCACTTTGCCTATTAAAAAAGTTATATTTCACGGTATGTTGCAGTAAAGGTTTTGCCTCATCCTCTTTTACATTTTCTACATCTTCCTGTGAACTCATGTCTGATGTGCTGTATTCAGTGTGTTTGTGTCATAGTTTGTCATTGATCATCGTTGCTTGTCATGGGTCGCTGGTTGTCTTTTTTGTTGAATAAATAAATGAGCTCTTGAAAAACGATTGTCCATTGTTGGCATTTCTTGTTTTTTTAAATTGTTGTTAATTTTTTACTGTCATTGTTCGTTGTTGCTCTTTTTCTTTTCCACTTTCTTTTCTTTTTTTTTATTTGCTTTTTTGCCTTAGTTTTACAAATTAAGACTATGTTTTCTAGATCCTTGTTTTGCTAGTCATTGCAGCAACAGTCATAGTTGTGTTGTCCTTTCAAGTGATTCAACCAAATGCGGTACGTATTCCAATCCACAGGACTTAATACATGAAACAAACTGTATAGCAGCCCAACTTGATTTAAAAAGTCTTCTTTCTTATTAGAACCGCGTGATGTCATTGATTTAGTATTTGCAATTGATGGATCTGATAGTGTGACGAACAAGCAGTTTTATTTCATGAAGAAAGCAGTTAAACGCATGATCAAAGATCACACGATCTCGTGGTTAGACACACATGTTTCTGTATTGGAATACAGTGATGACCCTACAGTAGTTCTTTATCTTAATGACACTTTTGATGACAAAGATATCAATGCAAGAATAAGTCGTATAGTTCCATCAAGAGGCAGACATGCTTTTGCTCACAAGGCACTGGAGAAGATTGCTGATAATGTTTTTAATGTCGAAAGCGGCGGAAGACCTGGTGCAGCAAAAGCAGTTGTCATTTTGACTAATGAAGATTCAAGCAATCCCAAACACCTTGCCACAGCTTTCCGGTCATTGCAAGATACTGGTGCTCGGGTATATGTAGTGGTTTTAGGAGGTGATAAGGGTGAAGACAAGTTCACAAAGTTTGTTAGTGTACCTGAAGATGTTTATCAGGTGATGGATCCCGAACGTGTTGCCAAAGTTGGTCTTTCAATTAGCGAAAAGCTGAAGAATAATCTTGCAAAAGGTGAGTGATGATGCTAGGTGCCTTATGCAATACCTAGTCTAAGCATTTATCTTTCATGTTTAACCAATCTCTGTTAGGTTGGTTAACTTGATTTGAACAGAATATAAATCTGTTTTTTATAATGAAAATTTGTCTTTTTGAAGCACGTTCTGCCAGCATCCTCGATATTGTATTTGTTGTGGGATCCAACGGCTTGGAGGATTTTAAAAAGGCAAAGACATCCATGTTAGCAATAGTCAATGCTCAAACTAACTCGAATTCTCGCTATGGTGTAATCCAATACGACAGCACTATATCAAAAGAAATACCTATTGGCCAATTCAACAACATTGATGAGTTTGTTTCTCAAATTAAGGAATTAGTCTGGAAAAAGCCAGGCATACTTCTAGGTGGCGGTATTTCTGCTGGACGTGAAATGCTTGCAGAAGAAAGCAGACCTTTTGCTAGAAAGGTGTTAGTGGTGTTTACTGACAAGACCATACAATCAAATATTTCTGATTTGAAAGAAAACATAAACACTGGAAGTGAAGATAATATAGAATTTGTAATCGTTTTCTTTGGAAAACCAAGAGATCAAACGAAAGCCTCCGTACTTACTCCTCATGATGATGAACCAACCATCATCTTTCCAACAGATGATGGTGAAAAAACTGTCCCTGAAATCATGACAAAAGTTTTTATAGGTTTGTACTTGTGTTTTGTACCTGAAATAGGAAAATGATTTTATAATTACCGGCCAGGGTGAGAAGTACAGTCCTTGGATGGATATAAAAGTGCTAATGTCTAATCTATTTGTATCAGCCATGTATTTTTGGACTTATTCTATATCTAATTTTTTATCGTAAGATCCATGTATGGCTAAAGAATGTGGCGATAGCAGAACTTGTTTGGTGACCGGAAAGAAAGAACCTTTTTGCGGTAAGAGTCTATTTCTTTCCTGTAAAAAATCATTATTGTAAGCTTTTCGATGATTGATAAGCCTGCTGTCAACCATGCAACTGTTGTCGTCTTTGATTCATTTGGTCAATGTCACTTTGTGTTCCAAACTATGAAGTTCTTTTTACTTCTATTTCTAGTGTCAAGACATGTTTTGGATTTGGTATTTGCTGTGGATGGCTCAGACAGTTTATCACCTGATGAATTCGAACATGTAAAAGAGTTTGTCATCAAGTCATTGCAAAGTTATACTATTTCTCGAAAGCATACTCATATTGGTTTTATTGAGTACAGCAACAAAGTTTCCATCAAAATATTTCTTCATCAGTACTTTACTAAACAACAAATTGTAGAAGCAATAAAAGACATAAAGCCTTCAGGAGGGTCGAAAATAGTCACAGATGAAGCACTAAAGACTGCTGCTAATGTAGTGTTCAGTATTGACTCTGGAGGCAGACCAGGAGCAGCAAAAGTTCTTGTAATTGTCACTGATGATCCACCTAGCGGAAATGAGCCAATCAATGAAGCTATTCAACCTCTGAAGAATGCAGGGGTTCAAGTTCATGTGGTTGCCATTGGTAATAAAATACCCCGCAAGCAGTTGGAAGCTATGAGCTCTGAAAGTATCCATGTTGTTTCTAAACCCGAGGATGCACCTGGTACAAGCAATGATGTTGGAGAGGTCATTCATAATGATATTGAAAACCGTAAGTAACATTATCAAGATTTATACTTTAGAACATTATGATATCAGATGATGTACAAGACAAAACATCTTGAAAACGACAAAAGGCAAACACATTTTCAGCTCAATGCAAAATCCTGTGCAGCACAGTGAAAATCCGAAACCCTGTGCAACATGGTGAAAATCGATTGCATACCTGGTGAGAATGAAAAAACACTATGTGCGAAAACTACAAGTGACTTGAGAGGGTTACAGAGGACATGTAACATGGAGGAAATTCAAGGAATTTAACGATATAAGAAATCGTTTTCTTATATTTTCATTCACAATTACTCTTGAAATAATTTTTGTGTTTGTATTGTGTAGGTTATATAAAGAACTTGGTTGATATAGTCTTTATGATTGGATCAAACAGAAAGCAATCTCGTGAGATCTTCAACAAAGAAAAAGATATCATTGAAGATATGGTGAACTCGGGAGCAGCAGCTAACTCTAAGTACAGTATCATTCAGTACGGTGAAGATTCCCACATTAAAGGACGATTTTCAGATCTCTCCACTCCAGAAGATGTGAAACATCTATTGGATCAACTACGATGGGAAAGCAAGGGCGAAAATGTCGAAGAAAGCCTAACAATGGCTTCTAAATTATTAAAATCTGATTCCCGTTCTGGTTCAAGAAAAATTCTTGTCGTATTCACAGGGCAGATAGTCCAACCTGCGAGCTCTAAACTCAAAGAGATTGTGAGTCATCTTACAAGAAATGGAGTGAAGATAATTCCAGTGATTATTGGCAGCTCACCTGATCCAAGCACCTTTGCTGATTTGGTGCCGACTGTTGTATATCCAGTCATTGGAGAAATGGATAAAGACTCCAGTAAAATAGCAGATGAAGTAGCCGAAGCAATATTTTCAGGTAAAGCGTTAGTCTTTCTTTTACAAAATTGCGCTAAAAGGGTTAAAAAATGTTTGAATGATAACGCATACAATACAAACGGAGTATGAAACAGTTTTGAAATATCACTTTGAGATCAATAGGTTTGTGTTGCAATAATTAGGGTGTGCTATGCATCAAATGGGTACTCTGATGATAAGGATGCTCACAAGCTGATATTTTTGTATTCAGATCCTTGTTTTGAAAAAGAATGTGATGAAACGACCATCTGTCAAGATGCGATATGCCGTAAGTTAACCAATAATTCAGTGTGTTTTTTACCATCAAATCACTGTGATTAAATTGCTTGATGTTTCATTGAATAGAACCTGTTAAAGTTGTCGATGTTGTGATTGCTATGGACGGGTCATCAGATCTGAGTCATTTTGAGAAGGTGAAAGAACTTGCTAAGAGCATTGTAGAAAGACACACCATATCTGAACGTGGAACTCATATGGCAGTTGTGGAATACAGCGATGATGTTAATGTTAAGATTCCCTTTGGCACTACTCATGATTCGTCACAGCTTAAACGATTGGTGGATAACATAAGACCATCTCTTGGTACACAGAGATTTACTGCTAAAGTATTGAGTAGGGCAGCTAAGCAAGTATTTCCAGCATCTTTTAATGGAAGACCTGGTGCTCATCGTATTCTCGTTATATTAACCACTGGCTCGAGTTCAGATGCCCAAGATATAGACAAGGTAGACAAGATCATAAACTATATCTTGGTCACAGTCGTTTTGTTATAGACAACTTATCAAGTTAGCATCCATATTCTACTCCATAATATAACCAAACCTTCATCATTTCTTTAGACCAAATTGTTCGTCTTATAATTTCCTTTTATTTGTTTTTTCCCAGGCTGTTGATGAGAGCAAGAAAGCTGGGGTAAATGTGTTTATCGTGACCACAAAAAATGAGAAGGAAGATGCTGGTAGTTTTGTGCCAGATTCGAATATAGTTGTTGTGAAGACAGTTGATGATCTGCCGTCTGCTGTAGATGAACTGGAAAAGTCTATGAAAGATTCCATTCACAGCAGTAAGCATGTGTACTTGTCCAACTAGTGTACAACTGGTTTTTTCCAGGCATGCTGAAGCTTATTCAAGGCAAGGGGTGTAATTTCTTGTCAAAAGGGCACAAACAAAAGTGAAAATGCACTTAAAAACCTATGACATACTTTGAAAGAAAACGCAAGTTAACCACTGCAAAGAATTATACAGTCATATTACATTAGTTTACGTAAGTGTTTTATTTCTATCACATCTGTTCATTTCAAAGTTTCTGTGCACCCTTTGCGCACCCATAAAGTCATGAAGAAGAAATGCAACGGGTGCAACTACGCCCACTGCATCCGGGGCTTCGGCATGCCTGGTTTTGCTGCATGTTCTTCTAGATATTTTTGATGAGTTACCAGAAAAGATGCCAACCTGACTTCTTGATAGAAAATTTAAGACAGCTTGCTAGCATCAAACAAAGTTGGTGCTTGAATTATTTAATTTTTTTACTTAGGAGAAGAGCAAGACCTTCTTGATGTCATCTTTGTGGTTGGATCTTCCAGCCTTCAATCGTTTTTGGATTATAGAGATCTAGTATTGACCACCTTAACATCACCTCAGACAGCAAATGCTAGATACGGCGTCATCACCTACAGTGCGTTACCAACAGTTTTCCTCAGTCTGAAAGACTTTGTGTCAACAGAAGATTTGATTGAAGACCTAAGAAATTTACCTTGGGAAGGCCAGAGCTCAGATCTTGATGGAGCATTACAAAAAGCCAATGAACTTTTTGACAAAGAAGGTCGTGTGCAAGCTCGTAAAGTTTTGGTAGTTTATGGTGATGGTTTTTCTTCCAAGTCAGAAGAGCTCAAAGATACTCGGGAAGCCTTGGAACTGCAGAACGTCAAAGTAATTACTGTGACAACTGGCGATAATGAGGAACAAAACAAGTTGGATAGAGTTACTACAATAAATGATGGAACAGTTGTTGTGAATCCAGAGGAACCAAAAGAAACTGCAGATAATGTTAATGAAAGGATTTTGAAAGGTAAGGTGGAGAACATGAAATTGATTTTCCAGTTTATCTGCTTTTTAGGGCCCCTGAGTTTTTGCTTTAGCATGAATCTTACATACATGGTTGCTATATTCTTGAATAGTACCAGTGAAGGTTGCTCCAATTTAATACTACTTTGGTCCAAGCCATTATTCTTTTTGTTTATGAATAGTTCAGAATTTTAGTTGCTGAGAAGTTTCACAAGTAAATAGTTTAAACAGCATCTCCAAGTTTTTCAAAGTTATTGTCAACATACTAGCAAAAGATTCACTGGCCTTTTCTTTTAATAGATCCTTGCTCGGCTGGGACATGTGGAAAAAAAGAACGATGTGTGTCAAAGTCAAATGACCAGAGTACTTGTGGTATGTCATTCATGAAAATTTAATGGTTTTTGTTCTATTTTGCAATAATTTTTGGCAGTTCTCTCAGCAAACTAAATTTTTTTATTCATTTTGTTTAGTGCGTCAAGAAGTGTTGGACATTGTATTTGCATTGGACGGTTCTCAACCTCTCACTAGTGCTCAGTTTTCAAAACTCAAAGAAGCTGTATTGAATATGCTACAAAGATACACAATTTCTGAGAAAGAAACTCATGTGGGATTTGTTGAATTCAGCTCTACTGTTAATGTAGTGTCCAAGCTGAATAAAGAAAACTCCTTTTCAAAAATCAAAGATCTCCTTGCACTATTACAGCCGTCTGGAGGTGCGACTCGAGTAATTAACAATGTCTTGCAAGTTGTCTCTGAGAAACTGTTTGATACCTCTTTCGGTGGTCGTCCCGGTGCTTCAAAAGTTTTGGTCATCGTTACTCACGGTAAATCTTCCACGGATGCTTCCACAAAGAAGGCAGTAGCAGTTTTGAAGAATGCTGCTGTTAATGTTTTTGTCATGAACATTGGTCAAACAGTTAATCCACAGGCTGCCCTGGAAATTGCGACTTCTGGGAACCATGTAATTCCTGTTCATCAAGTAGATGACACACCTGAAGCTATGGAAAGAGTTATGAATAGACTGAAAAAAGATTTGAACAAAGGTAAACTTTCTGTGCCTAGAGGTAGTGTAGCTGCCTGCATTTTTTCTTAAAGCATTAAATTGGTTTGTGAGAATTATTGATTTTGATCAAGTTGTGATGAGAAATTTTTAGTTGTTCATGCTTCATCAGTAAGGATAAGTAATTTCTTCATTATCAGTAGAAATTGCCAATCCTAGTAATGGTGAAGTTCTCTCCTTGGATTATTAGTAAAGAACTTTTCTGGTTGGTTTGAATTTGTAGTAGATAATATATATTACATAGTACTTACTGAAAGTTGTTTTCCTTTAGGCCTAAGTCTTGTGGATGTCATCGTAGTAATTGGCACGAGTAAAATAAACCAACTGCAAGACAACAAGAAATTAAAAGAGCTCATTCTGTCTTCAGTCAGTCAACCATCTCGAGCTGACGTTAAGATGGCTATTATTCGGCCAATAAATGATACAACGTTGTATCGAGGATTCCAATATGCTGATGAGAACTTGGATCTTGTGACCTTTACAAAATCTTTCAGCTCCAAGAAGACAGAGGATGCTGCCATGACTCTTTTCAATGAAAATGGTCGTCCAAATGCAAAAAGAGTGCTACTTCTGATTGTTGATGGTTCTGCATTGCCTGATCCAGATGAAATGTCAAATTTGAAACAGACTTTGATGGATAATGATGTCATTGTTATACCAGTTGTGTTTGGCAGTGTGGAAGATAGTATGAAGCTTGGAACAATTGCAACTTATGTTCATGTTGTAGAACCAAGTGATGATGCTGTCAAGAAGGGAAAAAAGATAGCACAGGAAATTATGAAGGGTATGTTTAGAGACTAGATACTATAAGATGATTGAACCAACGTGATGTAAAGCTTTAACTTTATTTCAGATTCGTGCTTTGCAACATCTTGTAAAGATAATGAAGTCTGTAAACATGCCAAGTGTGGTACGTATGCCTTAGCTCAGACTTGTATAGGCAAGGATACATGCTTAAACTTGTTTTATTTATATCCTTTTTGACAGTCACTGTTCCTGTGCTGGATCTTGTATTTGCTTTGGATGGTTCTGACACTCTTTCACCTTATCATTTTAAGAAACTAAAAGGGGCAATGAAGAAGATACTAGATTCTTACACTATCTCAAGGACAGCAACTCATGTTGGTGTGATTGAGTACAGTGATAAGACCAATGAAAAGATTGGTCTTACTGACAGTTACAATAGAAATGTCATATATTTTGAGATTGACAATATTAAACAGTCGCAAGGAAAGATGAGACTCACTAACGAAGCATTGAAGACAGCTGCAAACAACATATTTAGTGTAAAGTCCGGTGGAAGACCTGGAGCACTGCGGACCTTAATAGTACTTACAGCAGGTAAATCGACTAGTCAGCAACCTCTCTCTGAAGCTATAACACTCCTTGAGAATCGAGGTGTACGTGTGTATGTGGTAAGTGTTGGAGATGAAGGAAAGGAGATTGACTCCATTGCTCCTCCAAGTCAAGAATTCCCTGCTACACCAGATAATCTTGATGAAGTGGCGATTAATGTTGTTAAAAAGATCGATAAGGATACACTAGATCGTAAGTACCACTTAATTTAATACCAGTCTTGAACAGTTTTTTTTATATTAAGTTTTGTTCAGTCATCATAGTTTTAAATGGACATATATATTTTGCTGATAAGACAGGACACAGTTTTGGCTGTTTTTTGGAAAGAATCGTAAAACGTCTTCTCTTTTTCTAGAAATCAAGAGGAGTTTAGTTGATGTCATTGCTGTGGTGGGAAGCATGTCAAGTGAGAACTTTGAAAAGCAAAAACAACTTGTAGAAACTGTTGTCCAAAAACAGGCAAACTCTGATGTCATCTATGGAGTTATTCAATATGGCATCACTGTAGACGTTAGAAAGAGCTTGAAAGAAAAAATGAGTCAAAACGCTTTTGTTTCTTTTCTACGCTCACTAATTTGGAGCGAAGCTGGTAAAGCTCTTGTGGATGGTGTTCACCAAGCTAACTTGTCCTTCTTGGAGCATGGGCGTCCCAGTGCTAGGAAAGTACTTCTGGTGTTTTCTGATGGGCCTTTACCTGACTCTGTGGTTAATATTGGAAAGATGCTGCGGGATGCAGGTGTGAAAATAGTCACTGTTTCAGGAGGAAATATGAGCAGCAATGATATCTTGGTGAAGATGGCTGGTCAAACACCTTTTAAGATTGATGATGAATCCAAAGAGTTAGGAAAGAAAGTTGCTGAGGAAATACTGCAAGGTAAAAAGACATAAAAGGAGCACTTTTGAAAACATCAGTTGTTGCTATATTACAGTTTTTTC
>JAODVQ020192951.1:15727-35122 GCA_025400075.2 Phenganax stokvisi
GACATAAAAGGAGCACTTTTGAAAACATCAGTTGTTGCTATATTACAGTTTTTTCTTGAAGCATGTTTGTGTGTGCCAAAAGAACATTGTTTGCATTTCTAGATCGGTGCTTTTCAAAGAATTGTGGACCACATTCAAAATGTAAATGGCAACATGATGGTTCTGTGAAATGTGGTAAGCCAGTTATAATTTTTGAAGCTATAAATATGCAAAAGTAGTTCTTGGCTCAGGCCTTTGTGATCATTATCTCTGTGAGTACTTTTAATTCTATTTAATTTTTCTTCAACTTAGTTTTGGTAGATGCACTTGATATTGGTTTCATATTGGATGGATCAGCAACATTAAACAAAGACGGTTTTGAACAAGTCAAAAAGCTTGTCAAAAAGATCATAGATTCCTACAAAATTTCCAGGGAAAGAACTCGTGTTGGAGTCATTGAATTCAGCGATAAACCACGTGTTCTGTTTCCATTCAATGAGACTTTTGATTCCATAGAACTTCAGCGTCTAGTGAATAAGATGAAACCTTCAAATGAAAAGGAGAGAAATTCTGATCTTGCATTTGAATTGGCAAGGAAGAAGTTATTTTCTAAACAAGCTGGATCTCGGTCAGGAGTTCCTCAAATTGTGATCTTTGTAACGTCTGGGAAGTCTACTGGCCGCAGACCAATGAAGAACGTCATAGAACCATTCAGAAATGATGGTACACATATTTACGTTGTTAGTCTTGGAAATGAGACAAACCTACAAGAGAATCTTGATACAGCATCTGGTAAAGATGGAATTGTGCAAACAGATGATCCAAAAGAACTACCTGACAAGGCATTGTTGATTGTGAACAAAATTAGTGAAAACATCAAGAATAGTAAGAAATTAAGGTTTTATGGCGATGATGAACTTAGTATCACTTCAGCCAGGTGTTCAAATGATCCATAAAGAGCAAGTCACAATATTTTGTCTTTTTGCTAGCCATCCTAGCAATCTTAAATACCAAGAATTAATGAATTGCTAATTTACTAAATTTTTCAACTGTTGGGAATAATGTGTTTTACAGGCAATGTTTTATATTTAGATCGCCAGAGGAAGGCAAAGATTGACTTCATAATTGCATTCGGTTCTCAAGGATCTGATGCATTGGCTCTTATGGAAAAAGAAAAGTCTATTGCTGTTGCAAAAATCAATTCTGTTATGGACTCAAGCACTGTAAGATATGGTTTGATAAATTTTGCTGATGTTGCAAGGATATATTCTCCACTCGGGGAACTCGATTCACCTGATCAAGTGAAAGATGCTATCCAAAACATGTACTGGGCTGGAGAGGGAACCGGATTGAACAATGCTTTATCAGAAGCTAATGAGGAATTCAAGAAGAATGGAAGACCTGAAGCGTACAAGATATTTCTTGTGTTTTTGACTGGACAAGCTGTTGCGAGTCCAGAGAAACTTAACAAGTCAGCTCAAAGGTTGTTTGATCTCAATGTCAGGGTTATACCAATCTTATTGGGAAAGAACATTGATGAAGAACAAGTGAAGAAAATTGTCCTGAACCCAAGAGATATTGTGAAGCCTGAAGAGGAGAACGATCCCAGATCTGTTGCCAAGAATATTGAAGATACTATCAAACGAGGTGCAGCTTTATAGCTTAGTTAATTTGCTGTATTCATAACTTTATCATCATCACAGGTTCACATACTTCTTGCAGGCATGTAAGTTTGAGAAACATCGGATGATATAGTCAACTAAGGACCTATGTTTTATAATTTCAGACATACTACCTGCAACATCTTATTAGGCTTCGTTTCATTTGCTGTCCTGTACCATATTTTTCTTTCTTTCACTTTTTTTAACATTATTATTTATAACTTATTTCAAAGATCCATGTGATGCAGTGAGTTGCAAGTACCATGGCACTTGCCGTCTGGGTCTAGGTCATGCCACTAGCTGTGAATGTCGGCATTCTTGTTCTGAGCCCATGCAACCATTGTGTGGTAGTGATGTACAAACATATCTCAACGAGTGTCTCCTGAAACAAATGTCTTGTGTGAAACAGAGTAATATTAAAGTAATTGCAAAAGCTCCTTGTGGTGAGTACTATTTATCAAACTTTAAAATAAATTTGCCCAGAATGCAGCATCAAGGTTGTATTCATATCAACAAAAATGGAGATGGGATATGGTTTCACCCGGGAGATGTAACTTTTTTGCATTTCAATGTAAATTTTTTAGCCCTTCACAAGAAAAGTATTGAAACTGTTTTAAAACTAAGAATAACAGTGTTTATACTATAAATGAATGCAGTGTGGAAGTGATTAGACATATTCAAACAACTTTAAATACAAAAAAATGCAAAACATAGTTTTCTTATCACCTATGCTTAAAATGCGATGCAAAACCAGCAAGAGAAGGTGGCTGCTCAAACTGTGAATAAATACGTTGTAGGCTTGTCATTTTCATGCTTTTTGTCATTTTGGCTAAAGTAGGTTTTTCGTGAAGAGTTGCATTTGGTGCACATTATCTCTTTGTGAAGGGTTTTTTTTCATCAGTCCCATATTCTTTCTTCAACATGTACTACAAGGATGTTTGGTGCATTTGAGCATCCTAGAGTGTTTTCTTTTTCTTATAGCATCAGTTGTGGATCTAGTCTTTGCGATAGACGGCTCAGACAATCTTCTACCAGAGCAATTTAGTCATCTGAAGCAACTGATCAAGAACATGTTAAATAGATATACCATTTCTGAAGATGCAACTCGAATTGGTGTCTTAGAGTACAGTGATGAAGTCAGTGCAGAGATCAACCTCAATGATTTTCATCAAGCATGGAAGCTCAAGGATGCTGTTGATAAGATAGAAGCTTCTAATAACAAGGGAGCTGTGACTGATGAAATGTTACGGAAGGCTGCTGATGAAATGTTTATTTCCGAGAAAGGTTTGTTCATTGATTATCTTAGTACCCATATTAGCTTTTGAATGGATACCGCTAACTAATTCACGTTTGGTTTGTGGTTTACTATGAGTAGATATCTCTTATCACTATCCACCTTTCGGTGTAACAAAATATTAATTTTCTTGTAACAACAGTTTATTTGTATATTCTTTTAGGTGCTCGACCAGGAGCTTCAAAAATCTTAATTGTGATTACAAATGATAGATCTAGTGGTAGAGAGCCAGTGGGGAAAGCTGTTGAACCATTGCACAAGAAAGGAGTTCGGATTTATGTCGTCAATATTGGATCAAAACCGGATAAAGATGAAACAGAAGATATTGTTGCTGATGTGAACAACATACTGACTCCTAAAAGTGCTAATGATGTTCTGCTACTTGATCAAGTGTTGGTGAAAATGATTGAGGATGATACAAATAATAGTAAGCTAACTTATTAGCATAGGATGGTTTCACTATCTGCATTATCAATCAAAGTAGACATTGGAAGCCTACTGAAATGTATAAATGTCACTCGTTTTAAGGCCTTTTATCAGAATTTCCTTTAATTGTAGGACTATCTAAAAAGCTGCTTGATGTGGTATTCATACTTGGTTCAAGTGGTCTTCGTGGCAGTGATGACCTGGAAACACAGAAAAAAGTTGTGGAGAATTTCACTAAAACTTCAAAAATTGCAGATGCTATTTATGGTGTAATCTACTATGGTAAAACTTCGGAGGTTGTTCTTTCATTGAGAGAAGAATCTCGTGATCCGGAACTTCGAGATGTGATGAAAAGTCTTACCTGGAAAGAGGAAGGTAGAAGTTTACCAGAGGCGTTGGAGAAAGCAAACACAATGTTTAACAATGAAGGACGACCTTTGTCAAAGAAAATCTTAGTGTTTTTTACAAACAAAGATCCTGAACGTCCTTTGGACAACACCTCAATGAAACTGCAAGAGGACAACGTGAAAATAATTCCTGTTGTTGTGGGCAATGCAAAGAATCCAGACAGGTGGAGAAAAAGCAATCCTACGAACTTGGCTATTGCTATTACAAAGGGAAGTAAGCCAGAGAAAGAAAAATCTGTCGTTGAAGAAGTCTTGAAAGGTAATTTTATAGTATCATGTACAATACCTGGTAAGATCGACTAGTAGAATAATCTTTTTGTCAGCCACCCACTTTCTAAGAATTTTTTATCTTTTAGATCCGTGCTTTAGCAAGAATTGCAAAGCTTATGAAAGTTGCATTACCAAAGCAGACGACACAGCAATATGTGGTATGTATCTTGTTTAAGACCTTTTTCTATCATAAAGAGAGAAACAATATATCACCCCACCAGGTGAAATACCACTGTGAAAAAGAATTAGCAAAATGATTTTTGACAGCTATAATGGTCAAAAAGTATTGTTTTTATATCATGATATCTTGACAACAAGCATATGAGAACCTGGTTACCGAGTTTTCCCCTCTTACTTTGCTTTGCTTTGCTTGTTGGTTTAGTTAATGTTCCTCTCCTTGATCTTGTCTTTGCTTTGGATGGATCTGACAGTTTGACAACGAAGCAATTTGACCAAATTAAGGAATTTGTTGAGAATATGATTAGGAAAATTCCAGTATCTAAACATGGCACACACATTGGTGTTATCGAGTACAGTACTGCTGTTTCAATGTACATGCAACTCGACTACACCTTTGAACGAGATGAATTATTGGCTTCTTTACAAAAACTCCATCCTTCCCTGGGAAAGAAAGTGAACACAGAAAAGCTTCTAAAGTTTGTATCAAAAGTGTTCAGCTTTAGAAATGGTGGTAGACCTGAAGCATCTAAAGCTTTGATTATCTTGACTGATGACAAAGCCAACAAAGATCTAGGACAAGTTGCTGAGGTACTAAAAGAAAACGGAGTGAGGATATATGTTGTTCTCATTGGTGGCAAAGTTTCTCCTGATGACTTTACCGATGTGGTGCCTGAAATTTCAACAATCTACCTCACAAACTCAACTGATGAAGTGCCTGGCTTGTCTTCTTTGATACAACGCGATATAAGTGCAGTTGTTAAAAAACGTAAGTAGAGAAAATAGGGGGATGTTGCATGAAAAACATACTGTGTTGCTTTTCCAAAATGGCAAAAACAATAACACCATTCATTTTGTGTTTGTTTACTGCTCAAACAGTGTTTTCATTCTATTTTAAAGAATTCCTGATAAAGCATGTTTTCTTATGAAGGGTCACAAATTCCCATGTGATAGTTTTAAGGGTATTTGTGCAATATTCGATAGAATTAGATAAAGACTAGTTTACAGATATTTCCCATTGTCATAGAGGAAGAGCAGAGTACATCAGGATTGGTGATGTTGCTCGGCTGCAAAAAAAGTCAAATATGCTTTATATTTCAGGTCATGAAAAGAAGAAACTAGATGTAATCTTTGCAGTAGGAAGCTCTGGACCAGATGCACGAGATGTTTTCTCTGAACAAAAAGATATTGTAAATGAGATAATAGATGAGGATGAAGCACAGGATGTCAAGTATGGTCTTATACAATATGGGAACCAGGCGAGGAAACTTGCAGGATTCAAAGTATTTAAAGATAATTTCAATCTCAAGAACTTTGTTAAAATTCTGTCATGGAAAGAGGATGCTACTGGTCTTAATGATGCACTAAAGAAAGCACATAGTTTGTTTGAAAAAGAGGGAAGACCTTTGTCGAGAAAGGTTTTAGTAGTGTTTACTGATGGTCATTTTAGTAGCTCAGTGAGCAAGTTGGAACAAGCTTTGAAGCCATTGAACGAGAAGAATGTTAAGATTATTCCAGTTATTTTGGAGGATTCTGCCCATGAAGCAAGTGTGAAGATTTTGATTCCCGAAGGAAAAGTGTCATTAAGAAAGTCACCTTTGCTACCGAAAAACACAGATGATAGAATAAAAGAAGAAATTTATAAAGGTTTGTTTTTTGCATATTGAAAGTGTTCTTTTGTTTGCATTCACTCCTCAATGCTACTTTAGGGTTTCTTCTCATATCTATGCTCTTGTAGCAAGATTTGTTTACATTATTTATGATTACTTTTTAGATCCATGTTTCACTAAAGTTTGTGAAGAAAACAAACAATGTTTGATTTTGTTGAATGACAAGACTAATTGTGGTATGTATACTTTATGAGCGAGATCTCATTTATTCTTATTTCACTGTCTTGTATTTAAACTACACAAACGGTTTTTCTACCAGAATTTCTCAAACATACTCTAGTGTTTACCATTTGCTTGTTCTGTCTGTTTATAACATGTTGTTTGCTGTCATTTTAGTTCATATTGATGAAATTGACCTGGTCTTTGTTATTCATGGATCTGCTTCTCTAATGGAAAATGGATTTGACCAAGTGAAGAGCATGGTTAAGAAGATTATTGATTACTATCACATATCTGAGGCTGGTACTCGTGTGGCGATTGTCGAGTATAGCGATAAGCCAGTGGTCCTGTTTAGACTGGATAGAACAAACAAAGCAGATGAACTGAAAAGGCTAGTTGAAAACATAAAGCCCTCGGGAGGCACTGAAGCTTTGACAGGTGATGCCATTGAAACAGCTGGAAAGAAATTATTTGGAGTTGAGAATGGTGGGCGAGCAACAGCAACAAAGGTGCTAGTGATCATAACAGATAGTTCATCAACAAGTAAAGTGCCACCGAGAGAAGAGATAAAATCACTGAAACAAGCCGGTGTGATTACTTATGTTGTTACTGTTGGTGGTGAGCCTAGCTTGAAAGAAGCTGAAGATATCACTGCACCCGGAAATGTTATTGCTACAGAACATGGAGACAGCCTTCCGGAAGAAGCTGCAACAATTGTAAAAAAGATCAACTTGGTCGTGGATGACAAACGTAAGTTCTTATGACCTCAATAAAACTAAGGTTGATGATAATCAATAAGAGCTACTGGGCACTTGTTGTTTTTGAAGACAATTGAACCTTTAAATTAACAAAATGATGGTTGGATAAGTGTTACTAAAGTACTTTTACTTGAGTAGAATATCTCATAGCATTTGCAAAACATTAACTGATTCTTATTCACTCTTGTCTGGTTTGATTTAGATTCTATAACAGCCTTTCACTGATTGGGGCTTTGATATCTTTCCAGGCAATACTCTTTCTATATTGAAGTAATTGAACCATATTTTTCCATTTAGGCAAAGAACGTAACCAGATTGACATTGTATTTCTGATTGGAGCAAGCAATCCAGCTGGAGAACATCACTTCATGAAAGAAAAACAACTGGTGGAGGAACTTGTCCAAAGAAATAATACGCCAGCTACAAGATTTGCAATCATCCAGTATGAAAACATTGCTACTATTCGGCATTCGCTGGATGATTATGTTGACACAAAATCATTCATTAATAACCTTCAGAGACTTTATTGGAGAGGCGATTCTGCCAACTTAGCCACTGCCTTAAAAAAGGGAAAGCTGTTGTTTGATAATGAGGGAAGACCAGAAGCAAGAAAGATCCTTGTTGTTTTCTCAGATGGAAACATTGCAAACAGTATTGCGGATATCTCTCGTGCAAAGAAAGTTGTTGAAGAAAATGGAATTAAACTTGTATCAGTTACTGTCGCTGACAATGTTAACGATGAAAAGTCTGTGGAATTGTCAAGTAAAAAGAAAGTAATTGCGCATACAAGAGGAAAGAATCCAGAAGATACTGCAGATGAAATCCAGGAGGAAATATTAACAGGTAGGTTCTATAGCCTTCAAAGCAGACAGTGATATGAGTTGTGTGTGGTGTAAACATTTCTAGTAAGTGCGTTAGCATATATTCTTACAAGCATTGTCCTATTACAATAAAATAAAATATATTTATGATGTTTTTAGATTATTATTTGTGATTCCCAGGTAGTGAAATGTGAAAGTTGCATTTATTTTCTCTTTGCGGTTTTAGTGATAATGTACATATGCTTATAATAGTATCTAATTCATGTATGTTTGTAGATCCTTGTATCCTAAAACCATGCGGCAAGAAGCGCTGTGAGGTGCAGCCTAATGATGAAACTTTATGTGGTAAGTTATACCAATCAACCTTTCAATCTTGTGAAGAGAGATACTTTTAGAAAAGTATGGTGACCATCATGCGGTGTATTATTCATTTTTAAAGATAGTGTTATTGCAACAGAAATATGCTTGATTGTATTTTGTGTTTTTAGTTCCAAAGGAGTTTATGGACATTGTCTTTGCCTTGGATGATTCCAACACTTTGAGTGCTTCTCAGTTTAACAACTTTAAAACCTATGTGAAAGAAAGCATCAAGAAACTATCCATCTCATCAGATGAGACTCATGTTGGACTAGTCTACTACAGTGAATCTATCAGAGTTGTACTTAAACTTAATGATCTTATTGATAGGAATGTCATGATGCAATATCTGAGTAGGGTTCCACAGAGTCGTGGATCCAGAGCAATAACTGATCAGGTTTTGACACAAATGATGGATGAAATGTTTAGTGTAAAGCAAGGTGGAAGACCTGGAGCTAGGAAAGTTTTGGTTATCATGACCGACGAAAGCTTGCCTGGTGAATATATATTATAATTGCACTTTTCGGAAAAGCATGATCAACACTGGACAGCTAATATTGGCTTAATTCTTCAGAAGTGTTGTAAGGAGAGTTTGTTGCTTGCTTAGTGTTTCTGCAAAAGGAAATTTGTGTGCTGGAGCTCAATGTAAAATGATTTTTTTGTAGACGAAAAACCTGCTGGGAAACTCGTGAAACCTCTAGTTGAGGCTGGTGTGCGTATCTATGTGGTGACGACAGGAGATCAAACTAACAATAGAGATTTCAAAGATGTTGTTCCGGATCCAGAAAATGCAAAACATGTCCCAGATCCAAAAGATCTTGTCAACATTGTTCCTTCTCTACTCAATAAACTCAGGAAAGATATTAAAAAACGTATGTTTAATAAATATTTGACACATACATACACATTCTTCATGTGTGACTTCCCCTGTAAAAACATGCTTTTCCACTTTTTTCCCAATATGACAAAATGTGTGGAAATGACATTAGCCTTGTATTAATATGTGTTTCCAAAGCATTTATACCAAGTTTGATTGACTGCGTGTTTGTGTTAGGTTTCCATTGAAATTGCAATGGAGATAAAATCTGTTTTTCCATGGAAGGTCACATTCAGTATCATCGTAATTTTTGTATAAGTTCTTAACAATCTAACACTTTTAATTTGTGTCTGTTTTTGGGAAACTCAGGCTATTTGTTGGATGTTGTATTTGTACTGGGATCCAGACAGCCAAATGCATCAGGTATATTTAATGTGCAAAAGGAAGTTGTAAAGAAGATGATACTGGAGTCAAAAACTGCTGATACATCTTATGCAATTGTGCAATATGGTAAGACTGCAGTTACACGGGCTGGTTTTGACCCATCACGCTCGGATGAAAATACAATTGCTCTCCTGAAGACAATGAGATGGTTTGAGGAAGGGGTTGGACTTGATGATGGAATTAGAATTGCCGGTGAGATCCACACGCAAGACGGACGTCATGATGCTAAGAAAGTTGTCGTGCTCTTTTCAAGTGGTCCTGTAAAACCGTCTGAAAAGAAACTCAAAAATGTGTTGGGTCCTCTAGACAAGGATGGAATTAAAGTTGTATCTGTGGTCCTTGGAGATACTATAGATCCCAAGATCAATGTGATTAAGAAGATAATGAGACTGGATGATGACAATGCCACAGAGTTACTCAAGGAAGAGACATTCAAAGGTTAGTGGGTGTCCGTTGTACCTTTTTGTTGCTAGTTCCATTGATGTATTAACTAGTTTCCTTCAAACTATGTGCTCAACTGCATTGTAAGTTTCAGACTGCTTGAAAAGGATTTGATTCATCGCAATATTTATTTCTAGATCCATGTTTTGCCAAGGAATGCTCGCCACAGCAGAGATGTGTTGCAGGTTCTGATGATAAAACAATCTGTGGTGAGTTGACACTGTTCAAAAATCTGTTGATAAATTCATATTCTGCATAGCATCTGCATTTAGAATGGCATTATGAAATTCAACTAAATTTTACATTGTAGTTGCAGCTGAAGCTATTGATCTTGTCATTCTTATGGATGGATCAGAAATGCTAAAAAAACATGGATTTGATAGAATGAAAGATCTTGCTAAGAGATTGTTGGATCGTTTCCAGATCTCTAAGTCTACAACTCACGTTGGGCTTGCAGATTTTAGTGATAAGGTGACCCGTGTGTTACCCTTAAATGAACTATATGATGTGAGAAAAATTAAGAATGCTATTGATCAAATCAGACCATCTGGAGGAGATGGAACTGCAACTGATCACATGGTGAAACAAGCTGCTAATGAAATATTTACAGTTTCCACTGGTGGGCGACCTGATGCTAGTAAAGTGTTAGTGATTATCTCAGACAGTCAGTCCTCGGGAGAAGGGTCTCTCAAGGAAACTATGAAATTTGTTCAAGATCATGGAATCAGAGTATATGTTGTGGATATTGGAGACCGAAGTAATCCAGAGGAGCTGCGAATGCTCACTCCAAGTGATGAAGAAATCAAGAAAGTAAAAACTCCAGAGGATGCACCAAAAATTTCTGATTCCCTAGCTAATAAGATTCAGAAAGCAGTGAACAAAAGTAAGAATTTTTTAATTCCTATGATTTGAAAGTTGATTTTTCATGTTTTGGTTCCCCCACTTTTTCATATGGTTTGATTAATGATTTTTATACTATTATGTGTCCTGTGCTCGTTTGTTGGATATAATTGAAAAACTTAAATTTTTCTTTCTAATTTTAATGTGTGTATTTTGTTTTTAGGAGTCCCTAAGAAAGCAAAAGATATTATATTTCTTATTGGCGGTAGCTCTGTTTATCATTACAACACGGCAAAGAGACTCATCGAAGGTATTTTGCAAAGACAGCATACCACAGATGCTTTGTTTGCTTTAATTCGCTACGCTAGAGTAGCAAGTCTCGAAGTTCCTTTCAAGAAGAGAGAAGGCTTTGTGAGTGGTGCTGCTCCTGTGTACTGGACAGGAAAAGGTGAATCCTTGGAAGAGGGATTGAAGCTTGTCTCCCAAATTTTCAACACGGAAGGTCGTCCGGATGCACAGAGGGTTTTGGTGGTATTTGTGAGTGATGATAAAACAATGTCTCGTGAGGTGCTTCCGGAGCTTGATAAGAAACTACGGAAGGCTGGTGTCAGGGTTATTCCAGTTACAATTGGTGAGGCAGAAAATGATCAATTTACTGAAATCCATCCTAAAAAAAAGAAACCATTTAACATTAAGCCTAGCAGCGATCCAAAGGAAGGTTCTGGTTTAATCAGTGAAGATGTTTTTAGAGGTACAGTTGTTAACTGCTTCAGTTTTGTTATTACATTGGTTAGGATGGTGATTTGTAATTCAGTGGTTGGTTACACGAAGCTCAAGTTGAATAGCAGATAAAATGGAAGAAGAAATCTTGTCTATATGTTCCTTGAAAACTTAACCAAAGTTTTTCAACTGAATACAATAATTCCATATCTTTTAAGATTGTGGAAGTGTTTCTCCATCCAAAGTATCCACTGTTTAAGTTAAACAAGCTTCGTGAGTCTTGCCCCAGATATGTTGGGATGGTAATACCTAAGCTTGACTCTTTTTCCTTATGTTTAGATCCATGCTTTGCAAGAAAATGCAAAAGCGAAGCTCAATGTAAATCATTGCCAAATGACCAGACTATTTGTAGTAAGTATTAAAAATATAGATAAAGGGCATTGTTCTCAGAATTATTTAAGAGAAATGTTAAATATTTACTGGAAGTGCTGCATTGTTGAATATTTTATGTTTCAAACAAAACCTCTTTGTGGAAAGCAATTAGCATGAATTGTTATCCATCTGACATTCCAGCTCAAAGTCGATTCATGTTCTCGAACTTTCCTACATTTTGTACAGTTCTTCAAGAAGCAATCGACTTGATCTTTGCCGTCGAAGGCTCCAAGGCTTTGATGAACGATTTTGGTCAGATTCAGACAACAATAATCAAAGTTCTTGATCGGAACAAGATTTCTAAAGAAGAAAGCCACGTTGGTGTTTTAGAGTTCAGCAATTCTACAGCGGTTAAAGTCCGTTTGGACACTACGTACGATAAGGAAACGTTGAAGACGATTATCTCCGAATTGGGACCCTCTGGTGGTGAGAAAGTGAATACAGATAAGGCCTTACATGAAGCAGGGAAGATGTTCACAGTAGCATATGGAGGTAGACCTGGTTATCCTAAAATATTAATACTCATCACTGGATCAAGGTCTGATGGATCAAAACCTTTGAAAGAGATGGCAGATGTTTTGCAAGCAGAAGGAATACAGTTGATGGTTATATCTGTGGGAAACAATACTGATCCTGAGCTACCGTTTATTACACCAAACATTGGTAATGTTGATGATCCAAAGGACTTACCAGGACAAACAGATGATCTGGTTGACAAAATAAACAAAAATGTGAAAGAGGGTAAGTCTAGTTATTACACAGAAGCAACTTTTCCAGATCTCTAGCTGTAGTGACAAGTCATGTCTTGTTTGAAATTGAACAGCTCTCACAATATATTTTCATTGCTTAGAGCAAGATAAAAAGAAGAAGCAACCAGTTGATGTTATTTTTGCTCTCGGTGCTATGGGTAGCAATGCAATTGAAATGTTTGAGCGTCAAAAAAATATAACGAGAAAAAAGATTAATGGACAGACATTCCCTAATAGTAAATATGGTGTGATTGTATACGGAGACAGTGCCAAGACACATTTGTCCATTAAGAATGATCTAGGTAACAAAGAAATTGAAGAACTTGTTGCAAAGCTGAAGTGGGTTTCTGATGGGATCCGACTGGATCTTGCATTGACAAGAGGCTATGGTATGTTTATTTCATTAATTTTTTCTTGGGCAAGATTGTTTTATTCTGTTGTCATTATTTTCACTTCAAAGTCATTTACTTGCCATTTGGTTTCGTTGGAATTGAATTTCAGTTGTCATATGCATGAAATGTTTCTTTGACATGGAAATTGGCCGTGCATCAGCACCTTTCTCACCAAGTACTATTTTCTGATTTTCATGGAATATTTTCTTAGATATGTTTGTGAAACATGGTCGTTTTGGATCACGCCAACAGCTGATAGTGTTTGTCACTAGTGATGCAGTGACTGATAGAATAAAATCTGCAGCAGAAAAACTTGCTGAGCTAGATGTCAAGGTGCTTTATGTGAAAATGGGAGTTGTGGATAGTTTTGGTTATCTTCCAAAAAAGAATGTTGTCACTGATCAAGGAACTGACAAACCAGACAAATTAGCAAAATATGTTGCAGAGAAAACTGATAAAAGTAGGTGTTCGACCATTAAAATTAATCAAAGTTTCAACATTTAGCTTTTTCTTCCATGTCAGTGCTCTACCTCCAACTTCTTATCATAACAACATTTCCTAATGTAATTTAGCGAAAAAAGAAATGCCCGGGAATATTCTGAAACGTTTGAGTACTTTTCTTGTTTATGGAGTATTGACCTTCTGTTTAATTATCTCCTTCAGATCCATGTGCTTCAGTGACATGTGATCATTATGCTGAATGCAAAGTTTCCTCAGATGACCAAACAAGATGTCAGTGCAAAGAAACATGTGCAAATGAGCCATATCCAGTCTGTGGTAGTAATCAAAAGACGTATCCCAACTTTTGCAGCTTGAAACAGGATTCTTGCTTTAAGCAAGAGCACAACTCAGTCAAACATTTTGGTTCTTGCAGTAAGTTGATAAATTTTGAGTTGTTGCATGGAGTCATTGCCTGGCATATTTGTAAATTGTGGGTTATTTTCCAGAAATGCTACTTGATCTGGTATTTGCTTTGGATGGATCAGAAAGTCTTGCAAACAAAGGATTTAATAGAATGAAAGATTTTGTTAAAGTGATGGTAGACAACTATACAATCTCTGAAACTGAAACCCATGTTGGTGTTATAGAGTTCAGTGATAAAGTTAAAGTTGTCCTTCCACTTGATAAAGCGTTTGACCAAAATTCAATTAAAAATCAAATTGAAAGAATTGTTCCGTCGGGTGGTAAAGAAAGAGTCACTGATGAAGTTTTGCAAAAATCTGCAAATGAAGTGTTCGATGTGAAGTCGGGAGGTAGACCAGGGGCTTCTAAAGTCTTGATAATTGTAACAAATGGTAAATCAAGTGGTAAAGAACCTCCTAAACGAGCTGTTAAACCTGTGAGAGAAAAAGGTGTTC
The DNA here is from genome assembly GCA_025400075.2 of Phenganax stokvisi. Taxonomy (NCBI): domain Eukaryota; kingdom Metazoa; phylum Cnidaria; class Anthozoa; order Malacalcyonacea; family Clavulariidae; genus Phenganax; species Phenganax stokvisi. The sequence goes on from JAODVQ020192951.1 coordinate 29,900, forward strand.
GTGTGTACGTTGTGAACATCGGCAAGGATACTGACAAAGATGAATTGAAAGATATTGTTCCATCTGAGAAGAATATTTATTCTGTCAATAATGTTAATGAAGTCCCCAGTGTTAGTCCTAAACTAGTCCAAGATATTGACAGAGATATCAAAAAACGTAAGTATTTTGACAACAAGATTGTCAATATGGTGCAACTTGCCAAAACGTATCTTAGAAGATTTTTTTAGTAATATGTGAGCCTTCATCAAATTTCATTTTATTAAAAATGTATAAACTATGAACCGACAGTTTTAAATGCAAAGAAACACGGAAATTAGAGTGAAAAGCCAATGTGTTGTAAACTTGAATTAAAACAGAACTCACAATGGCATTTTAATATTTTTCTTGTTGGAAAATGCAAAGTGTGTTTTCCTTTGGAGTGACACACATGTACTGTGTTGAACATTGCTTCGTTTACTTCCTCACTCCTGTTAAATAGTAAATATTTATATGCTTTTATTCTTTAGAACTTTCAAAGAAACTTGTGGATGTGATATTCATCATAAGCTCTGCAAATCCTAGTGGTAGAGAAATATATTCTGAAGAGAAACGTTTTGTTGAGGATATTGTCCAATTACCCAAAAACGCTTTTGTAAAGTATGGGGTTGTCCAATACGAAGAAAATCCTGCAGTCAAAGTATCTCTTGGAGGTTACATAGATGAAAAAGATTTTATAGAGAAAGTTAAAACATTACCTTTAAAATCAGGAATAGCTTTAGATAAAGGAATGAGAAGTGCTGAAAAAGAATTTGACAAGAATGGAAGGCCAAATGCTCGGAAGGTAATAGTTGTTTTCATTGATGAAAATGATGACAGTAACAGGGAGAATTTAAAGAAAGCAGCTGAGTCATTGAAAAAGAAGAAAGTAAAGATTATTCCAGTCGTATTTGGTGAAAATATAGATGAAGAGAAATTGAAACCCTTATTGGCAAGGAAGAAGAAATTAAAGAAAGAAAAAGATCCCAAGAGGTTTAAAGAAGAAATCGCTGAAGAAACTTTTACAGGTACAAAGTAAAAACTTGTATATTTAATTTTTAAATATGAGATAAGTAGAGCAAATTCTGTTTCATTTTTATAAGATCCCTGCTTTGCGGCAGAATGTAAAGATTGTGAAGCTAAACCAGATGACTCAACAACTTGCGGTGGGTGTAATACAGTACTTGCAAGTTTTTTTACTGAAACAAACTTTATTACTACTTTTGCTTTGGGTAATTATTCTGTTATTTTAGAGTAATAGAAATTTTGTTGTATTTTTAGATCTTGGTGAGGTCATTGATCTTGTATTTGCCATTGAGGGAACAAAACGAATGAAAAAAGATGGTTTTGAACAAGCAAAAGAATTCATCAAAAACATGGTGGAAAACAATTTTGCAATATCTGAGCCAGGAACCCATGTTGGTATTGTGGAATACAGTGATGAACCTTCAATAAAACTTCACCTCGATGATTTATTTGATGAAAACTTAATAAACGAGGTGATAGAAAATATGAAGCCATCAGAGGGAGAGAGTGCCAATCTCAACAAAGCATTGAGCCAGTCTATTGATAAAATATTTAGTGTTCAACTTGGAGGTCGTCCATCAGCAAAAAAGATTCTTGTTGTTATTGCTGCAAGTAACACTACCAACAGAGAAGCATTGAAGAAATCTGTGAAACCATTGAAAGAACGTGGTGTTCGAATATATATGATACCTTTGGGGAAAAAGTCTGATCCAAATGTGTTTGTCGTTCTTGTCCCTGATGAGAACAAGCCACCAAGAAAAGTGAAAACGCCATTGCTTCCCGATTATTCGAAGGAGTTAAGCATTATTATTGATGAAGACCTTGCTAAAAGTAAGTCAACAGATATTTTTTTGTTGTCTAGGTGCATTGGTGAATTGCATGAAAAATCCTCCTCCAATATATTCTTCAACATAGTATTATTTTGTATCCAGGAATTCAAATATCTTATTTTTTGCCATAATTTGCAGAGGCTAAAGAAAAGCATCTTGTTGATATGGTTTTTGTGTTTGGTGCTGTTGGAAAGAAAGCAGTGACTCTATTTGAAACAGAAAAACAAATAGCAAAACAAATGATTGATAATCGAAAAGAAAAAGACATCCTTTATTCGACAATAGTGTATGGAAGAGAAGCTTCTGTGAAATCAACATTCAAGGATGTGACAGAAAAAGAGAGATTAAAGAATTTCATAGATGGTTTGTCGTGGAAATATGATGGAGACAAATTAGATCATGCACTTTTTGAGGCTGGTAAAATTTTCAAAATATATGGACGACCAAACTCTCGTAAAATAATTGTTGCATTTGTTACTGGTAAAGCAAATGCTACAGCAAATGATTTGAACAAGGCAGTGAAGAAAGCAAACTACAATAAAGTTAAGATAATTGTTGTAAAGATAGGTACGTATGTGGACGATAAAGTATTGAAAGAAGTAGTGCCACAGAAAAACATTGTGATGTTAGATGAGGAACACGACCCTAAGAAGTCAGCTGAACTAGTGGATGAGCAAACAATGAAAGGTAAATATATTGCTAGAAAAATTTCTTCCACATTACTATGGTGTAGAAAAGCCAAATCTTCATGTATTTTTCCAGCAAATCAAGTAAATACAAATCTATTGGGAAACACCATATATAATATAATCTAAAAACTGTAAAAAACTTAGTGAGACAACTACGTAAACATTTGTTGTGTAGATCCTTGTTTTGCAAAAGATTGCGTGAGGACAGCAAACTGCATAGCTCAGGCCAATGACTCTACTGAATGTGAGTGCCAGAAGACCTGCCCAAAAAAAAGACATCCTGTTTGTGCATCAGACGGGCGAACTTACGAAAACAAATGCGAAGTAGAACAACAGTCTTGTTTAAAGAAAAAGCAACTGTTTGTCTTGAAAGAGGGTTCATGCGGTAAGTTATCAGTGCACATGATCTTTCATATTTTGTTTTATCAAAATGACCTAGAAATCCTGCAAGATTCCCTCATGTTTCTCTTTCCATTTGCAGATCCTTGTTCTTCAGTTCATTGTAAATTTGGTGCTAAATGTGAAGCTCAAGTTGACGACACAACTCTTTGTAAATGCGAAGAGAAATGTCCGACGACTCGCAGTCCAGTGTGTGGTTCGAATGAAGCGACCTATGATAACGAATGTCATCTGAAACGTGATATGTGTTTGAAGCAAAAACCAATTGCTGTCAAGAGGAGAGGATCTTGCAGTAAGTACTAAGAGCTACGTATTCACATACGTTTCGTTCTTTATGCTTTTGAATGGATTCAATGATTAATGTTGTATGATTTGTCCCTGGTGCTAATTCTCAAGAAAGTGCTAGTATGTATTTCCAGATTTTATATTTAGCTTTTAAAAGTGCAGTGTAATGTTGTTTCGATTTTGGAAAAAGCGGTTTGTTTTTTTTTCAGAACTGCTACTCGACCTGGTGTTTGCATTGGACGGATCAGAAAGTCTTGCTGAGAAAGGATTTGATGAAATAAAAGATTTTGTCAAAGTGATGGTAGACAACTATACAATCTCTGAAACTGAAACCCATGTTGGTGTCATAGAGTTCAGTGATAAAGTTAAAGTCGTCCTTCCACTTGATAAAGCGTTTGACCGAAATTCAGTTAAAGATCAAATTGAAGGAATTTTTCCGTCCGGTGGTAAAGAAAGAGTAACTGATGCAGTTTTACGAAAGTCTGCGGATGAAGTGTTCGATGTGAAGTCGGGAGGTAGACCAGGAGCTTCTAAAGTGTTGATAATTGTTACTGATGGTAAATCAAGTGGTAAAGAACCTCCTAAACGAGCTATTAAAGCTGTCAAGGAAAAAGGTGTTCGTGTTTATGTTGTGAATATCGGCAAGGATACGGACAAAGACGAGTTGAAAGATATCGTTCCAAGTGAGAAGAATGTTTATCCTGTTAAGAATGTTGACGAAGTTCCAAGTGCTGGTCCCAAACTGGTGGAGGATATTAATAAAGATATCAAGAAACGTGAGTATGTGTACATTAGGATGCATGAGAAAAATGTTGGTAGAGTGTGAAGTGCAAGAAAATTGTCTCGAGGTATGATATTTCCAATATGAGACCATTGACGGGAAAGAGTACTCTGTCAACATTGAACTGGGACTACCGCCATTTTGGCGTGTTGGTGTGATTTGTAGAACAATGATAGGGATACCTTTTCTCCTAAACGGTCTCGTGTATTATGGTTGTGGTGAGTGCTTTAGCATTGCATTTCATCACTTGTGTTAATGGATACGTGCTACATTCATATATTTTTGACTCTTAGGACTTCCAAAGAAACTCGTGGATTTGATATTCGTGATGGGCTCCGCGGATCCGAACGGAAAAGAGACATTCTCCAAAGAAAAACATATTGCTAACGATGTTATCGGACTACCGAAGGATGCTTTTGTAAAATATGGTGTTGTTCAATTTGAGGAAACTGCTCCTGTTAAAGTGCCTCTTGGAGATTACGAAGATGAAAAGGATTTAACAGAGAAAGTCAAAAAATTGCCGTTTTTGAAAGCAGGAAAAGCTTTGGATGAGGGAATAAAGAGTGCCGGAAAAGAATTTGATAAGAATGGAAGACCAAAAGCTCGCAAAGTAATGGTTGTATTCATTGATGGAAATGATGACAGTACGAAGGATAAATTGAAGAAAGCAGCTGAACCTTTGAAAAAGAAGAAAGTAAAGATTATTCCAGTTGTGTTGGGTGAAAATGTAGATGAAGAAAAACTGAAACCTTTATTGACAAAGAAAAAGAAACCGAAGAAAGAAAAAGATCCCAATAGACTTACAGAAGAAGTTGCTGAAGAAGCTTTCAATGGTAAGCAATAAAAGTTTGCAAATTTAAGATTTTTAACATGGGTGCGCGAAGCAAATTTTGTTTTTTCCTATGACAGATCCGTGCTTTGCGGCAGAATGTAAGGACTGCGAAGCCAAACCAGATGACTCGACAACTTGTGGTGAGTGCAATATTTTTTGAATGTTCCGTGCTCTAATACATTACTATCATATTGAATTACTTTCCAGCGATTTTGAAAATAAAATATAAATTTTTGTTGTATTTTTTAGATGTTGGTGAGGTCATTGATCTTGTATTTGCGATAGAAGGAACGAAACGAATGAAAGAAGATGGTTTTGAAGAAGCAAAAGATTTCATCATCAACATGGTGGAGGACAACTTTACAA
>JAODVQ020192952.1:0-14286 GCA_025400075.2 Phenganax stokvisi
TTACAGAAGCTCTAGAGAAGGGAAAGTTTGCTGTATGTAGAGCTGCACAGCAAGGTGATCGAAAATCCCAAGTTATATTACAAAATGCTGTTCGAACCGGTATCACACGTGCCCGGTACGTCACCTCGCTTGGTAAGATCACCTTAGCCGGTAACGTCACCTTAGCCGATAACGTCACCTCACCTAGTAACGTCACCAGACTCACAAGCATCGTACGTACATGGTACGTCACCTTGCCTGGTAACGTTACCTAAGGTAACGTCACCTTCCATTCACTCCATGTGATGTCACTTCCGCCGCTGGATGGCGGGTATTATACTACTTTGATCATTTCTCTTTGGTATGGAATAAACAAGGCTTTTGTCGAAAAGCTAAATGTTCCCTCCTTCTTGCTATGTGAAAATTAAACAGTTTAGTGTCATGTGTGTTGCATGATAGCCTGTTGAATTTAGAATCCGTTGTTTTATAGACACCTCGTATACAATATATGATCACCAATACTTATTGTTTAGGTAAAACCACCGTTACGTTATTTTGTGGCAAGTCAAAGTTTTTCTCTTGGAGATGCGACGCGTGCGACATTTGTTTACGCTGGCATCATGGAAGAGGAAAGCGAAGTTGCTGTCAAAAGAATGTTTAGCCAGTCGTGTTCAGATGCTGCCGAAAATGAGAAAAATATCCTGAGTCTCGTTGACACTAAGAAATCGCCATTTATAGTCAACTATCGACATTTTTTTCGCGATGACATATTTATATATCTGGTTCATGATCTCTGTGTAGAAACGTTGAGAGATTTTGTTCAGTCTCAAAGTATTGATTTTCTACGACAACGTGGTCCTACAATGATCAAGCAGATCTTTTTGGGACTCAAATTTCTTCATGAGCACGGCATTCTACATCGAGATCAGATACCATCGAATGTCCTCGTTGATCTTGACGGTCACATGAGATTGGCAGACTTTGGAATAAGCCGTGTTTTGAACGAAGATGAAACTACTGATTACACAGATCCTGAAGGAACAAGAGGTTGGATGGCTGCAGAAGTAATAGAAGCAATAAAGCGGAAACTTGCAGTTCGCTACAAGAAGAAATCTGATGTTCAAGTCGTTGGAATGATTGCATACTTCATCTTGACCAAAGGTGAACATCCTTTTGGTGATTCACTTGAAAGGATGCTGAATATTGTGAATGGAAATCCTGTTAACTTGGAGAAACTTAATGATCTTGATGCTCGACAGTTTGTTTCATGGCTAATCAGTCACAAACTTGAGCGCAGACCTTACGCTCACGAAGCATTGAAACGTCCTTTTTTGAATGGGATAGTCACTAAAGCATCCTCAGGAGCTTTACAACGACCACTAATAGTCAGGAGTTAGTCGACATGCTATATTTGATGGATTAGTAAATTCAAAAATGAACTTATAAGTTCCAATAACAAATTGCAGAAGACAGTGAAAATTGTTTGCTCATTACTTTACTGATTTCGAATGTGTTCTTTTGACTATTAAAAATGTCTTCGGGCCTATACTCTGCTGCAGGGCTGGAAAATGTCCGGCAGCGCCGCTGCCAGGAAATTTTTTGCAAGAATTACTCGAAGGAAGTCTTTTTGTTCATAGTTTGTTTTGAATTCTGACTGTTATAAAGCTATCCAGGATAGCCTATGCTAATGAGTTGTGTACTACAAATATTTAATTTGTTTTGACATTGGTTTGGTTCTTTTAGTTTAAAAAATTTCTTAGGATATTTTGAATTGCTCCTGCAGGAAATTTTTTCCCGGATTTTGCTGCCAGGAAGAAAAATAATTATCCAGGCCTGCTCTGCTGTGTCTAAAAACAAAGTGGTTTGTTGGAAATTCCGATGTTGCGTGTTTTTTTATACATTCTGTATAATAGACCAGAATTGAACAAGTACTTTCAATGCAAAAAGTTTCAGGAGTGAACACGGCCGAAAAATGGTTGAATTCGGTGTCGAGACTGTACTGTCACGACAGGAACCGGTCTCGTATTAACGTAGCCTAAGTGTACTCCTAGATCAAGAAGAGGTTTTAAAAATACAAATTCGCCCCTTGACCTGTCCGTACTTCAGGTTGTCGAGCGCGCTCTCCAGGAATTTTATATAGCTAAGTGACTCGACCCCTTCATCACCACCTGGTTTATGGGAAACGCCCCCTCAAACACTTGATCAACATGCAAAATGGTAATCTACACACAAATTATTCTAAAAAAGTTGATCTCGTAAATTCTCCGCTCGGGATGACAATACTCCGCCTCCATCCTCTGCACTATAGAGGAACTGAATCGTACAATATGGCGCATCCTTACACAAATTGCCATGACCTCGTCCGAAACCCACGGTGATTTACCACCAACCAACCGCGATCCTAGGATAAAATATATCCTTGCGCCCCCTGGATTTGCACAAAAATATATTTTGTTTTTTTCGATGGGAGCTTAAACTCAAATTTTCAAAGAAAATGTCGCAGTTCTGTTCTGGTTTTAGATGCCATTCTTTGCTAAAGAACCTGTTTTCTTGCGGGTAAGATACTACTTTTTTAAATAGCCGCAATATTATGTAAATTTTGTTGCCCTGTCTCGTACTTATGGTCTAACGTACAATCACTTTCAAAACTGGTTGCGACACGCGCGAAAAATCAGTTAAATTAGACCGCCTAGCTAAGAAAATTAATTTTTTCTTAACTTCCCCCCTCTCTTTCCGTTCAATGTTGTTTTCATTTGATAGCGAAAGGCCCACGCATAGTAGAGACGTATTTTCTTCCACAACATTGAAAAGGGGGAGCGTGGGGAAGGTTTTTTTGATTTTTTAAAAATATTATTGGTGTCTGTCTTTACAATTTTGAAAAAAAGTGTATTACAGAAACGATGATCCACGATGTGAACCGAGAAAAGCTTGCCATGATTCGTCAGCAAGACATTGACGAATTCCTTAGTATTCCTGAAAACACGTGATCACGTTTTAGAACCAACTGTCACCACTGCCATTATCTTATTCACATCACATTACATTTCTCATGAATTCTCGAAAGAATTTCTCTCAAATCTTTCAGCATGCTCGATGATGGAAAGAAATATTTTCGCCCACTTTTCATGCGCTGTTCCAAAGCTGTAGTTTATTTCGAATTCATATTTCCAAACAGCGGATATGGGATTTTCTACATTTACCCGTCCCATTCTCCACGTATACGTGAAGATTTGGTTTTTCATTGGCCAGGAGAATGATGGGTATGTCTATATTCCTGGAACATGATCTCAACAAGCATGTCATCTCTTCCCCATTGCTGCACAGATGTACGTGATGAAAGAAAGACCAAATTTTAGTGTCTGCCTTTTCATGATTCGTTGCCAACTCTTCCAAATTTTCATCTCCTTATCTAGTGATGTTAATACAAGCCTTACGACATAAACAATAAATAATCCTGTCTTCCAAAGCAATCCTTTTCACTCTTTTAAACTTCCTCTATCGACTCAAATAGGCGCTCTTTGTTGTTCGGTTGGCCAAAAAAGTAGTGATGTTTGCAGGGATTTTAATATCAGGATTCTTGATCATGAATTGCTCTGTCTTAGAGTTCGCTCTGCATTCTTTATGGAATCTTTTCTGTACGTGACACATGCAACATAAAGGATTTTGTACTTCTGCGGAGTTTCACAAAGTAATTTCATTGCAAGCTCCCGAAATGTGTTTGGCACTTTCACCGTAGATCGAACTGTTGCAATCAGATCGATGGCATAGAATCTTGCATCTTCAGCGGTATCATTTTCCCGTGACAATTGATGGCAGTGCTGCATCAAGTAGTGTGCTTTTACTAGTTTTTCTAAGGGTGCTATCTGCAGTTGCCAGGGAAAGTGCACTGGAGCAAGAGAGAAGGAAAAAGACTTGCCAAAATGAATCCGAGAATTTTCTTAGTGAGATTTCGCTATGAGAAGACCAAGCATATCTCTTTGAAGTGTGACTTCCTTTAACTTGCCTTTTGCGACACTTTGGTACTTCTGGCACATACTCCTTTTGACTTATTGAAATAAAATACCAACGCTGGACATTTGAATAGCTGACTTATCTGAGCCATGATTGATTGATATTTCAGCATACCAATTTATGTGTTGTTTTCGCAGTTGAGTTATGTTATGCCAATCTCTGATTATAACATGAAGGCTGTAAAAAGAATCATGTCCAGAACAGACTGCAACTGCTGCAAAACCAACAGCCTTATTTTTGCGTCTAGAGTGACTGTATTGTGTAAAGTCCTGTGTATAAATTAACCGTTTTCCAATCTTTTTCTGTAAATATATTTATTGTCAGATTCTACCACAAAGAAATGCTCATGAATTATTATTTCCATAAGTTATTGTATACCAGCCAAGTACAGTACTATCATTTTCTAATTATAAGGCTGAATTGATTCACATAAAATTGGATGTACATAGTCATCGAAAAATGGCAAATTTGTGGCTGTTTATTCTCAGAGAGCAAAACACTCACAGCATTGCCATAATTCATTATTAACATATTCTGTGGAGTGGAACAAAAACTTGGACTTGGGACCAGAAAAGGTTTTTGGAAACTACTCAAAATAGTTGACTTTGTGCAAATCATTGTGACAGCCAAGCATTAATGGGTAAAATACAAGAACTAGAAATCATGAAATCATTCAACTGAAACTATTTGGCATTTGGTTGTAATCATGTACATCAATAATTTGCTTCAGTTAAAAACAGTTATATAGGTACATTAAAATGGTTAAGCATACACAGATTGATAAAAACAATATAATATGAAAATACAGTAATCATGCAAACAAGAATACCATGCAATTTTAGTATTTGCCCATTTGCACATGAATGCATGCAAAATCTTAATTTTACAGTACAACTAATGGAAACAAAGAGGACAACAATAACATTAGCCTACCAGAGTAGCTTTTAGGTGTTAGTGCAACAAACAAATTTAATTTAATTCAACCATTAAAAAAATACCAGAATTGCCTTGGTAGAAAAGTAAAAGTGATACTTAAGGTTTTAAAGTAGACTGCTGTTGGAGTGTCTATTGGTTAAGATCTGATAGTTGTTATTAAATTTAAATGGAATGATTGAACATGCACTAGCATTGCACCATTAATAGTGCCATTATTGCAAATGCTGAAGACATTTTTTGTCTCCCCCGTATTTGTGCAGCACTGTTTTTCCACCTGGCCACGTTTGTGGCACTTGTTGCATTCAAAACCTGCAAATATTGAACAAAACGTATAATGATATGCAATAAATTTGATAAATTCAAACTGTAAAGCGTGCAAATTGAACTTTCACCTGTTAGTGAAGTATTATGGGGAGTTAATGTTGCCAGTCAATCAACAGAAAGAAATTGCATGAACCACTTAAAGTTGCTATAAAAGCTTGTCATTCCATGTTATCACGCTATGTTTTCGTTGCTTCATTTTTTGTTTCATAATTTGGGCATTGCAATAACACAACTGAATAATGAACAATAGGTTGCTAATAGTTTTTTTTTTGAGCTAACGTGTTTTCATTTTATTAGCTTATTTTCCATAATTAAATTGTTTACAAAAAATTGCACAAAGTATGTTTTTTTAACTCATGATGTCAGGTGTGTTTCACTGGGTATGTAGATGGGATTTCTAGATAACTGCATGGAGTAAAAATGCTCATAATAAACAGACAAACCAGAGCGCAGTAGGGCTGAAGTGCGTGACCAAGGCACAAATTTTACGAATTATTGCGTCTATTCATTTAAACGTTTTAGTACGTAACGAGAAGAATGGCATTCAAAAGCAGAACAGAAACGCGGCATTCTTGTAGTTTGTTCAAAAAAGTTATTATAGAAAAATTTTTTAGTGCAAATCCAGGAGGCGAAAGATAAATTTTTATCCTTGGATCGCAGTTGGTCAGCATTACTTCCCGAGAGAACAGGGAATGTGGCCATGGCAACTTGCGCCAACATTCGCCATGTTTTTGGCTTCACTTTAGGTTCACGAGCACGCTCTCCAGGTATTTTATATAGCTCAGTAGTGGCATCCTGGTGTGTGAAATCTTTTAATCCGACTAAAGATAAATGAACCGTTTTAATTTTATATGAGTAAAAGTAAATAAATCATTTATTAACAGTTTTAATGACGAATTCAGCCTGAGCAATCTCAATCAAACGAACTTCGTCTTAGTTGCAGCAGTGTCCGAATTTTATAAGGAGCTTCACAGGCATTTTGAAACCTGTCATGCCATAATAAAACGTGTTTTTGCGTAAGGAATTTCCCGTTTGAAACCGTATGAGCAAGATCTTTGGAAAGAGAATTTACACATTTCTAAACACCATCTCCTGGTTTGTGATTGGTAGCGTGGATCACGTTTATAAGAAACACTTTAACAATATGTGAAGGCTGCCTTTCTTCCGATGGCAAAGCTTCTGCTGTTGGAGGCCAAGGTAAGTCAGGGGCGTTTTCGCTCATCTCTATGATATTGTGTCTTAAGACACTAGCAGCTTCACTTAAAATGAACTCATTACAGTCTTTCATGAAACTACTAAGGGTCGCTTTCGTCAGGTCGGTTTTACTTACAACAACTTGCTCTTCATGACAAGATGCACTTAGGAATACAATTTTGTCCCCAAAATTCTTCTTTAGCCTCTGTTCAACCTTCTCCCGTAATCTGTTGTCATCTTTATCATAACCGTAAATTTCTGTTAACGCCCTCGTAGACATGGAATGGTTCCCTCCAATGACATGAAATGTAACAAAGTTGCACCTAGCCTCGAAATTGGTATTAGAGCTTTGCGCGCTTTTATAAATGGTTTCACCAAATTCTTGTGTTGTTTCGCTTGTGGCAACTGGGACGGGTACTTGTTTGTGACATACTAGGGTACATGTCTTGTAACATTTCTGGTGAACGTTAAACTCCTTGGCTATGAGGGTGACCTCAGAAATCTCTGACATCATTTCTTCATCTCTTTGTAGCATCGCTGACTTTTTCATTTTTTTCACATGATGAAAACGTTTAAATGCCTTGGATAATTGCTTTTCGCCTGTAACTTTCAACAATTTTGATGACTTACAAATCATGCAGACGTCTGGGAAAAGTTTTCCTGTGACTTCTCTGAACCTTCGTTTCCGCAGTGATGATGAACTTAACGTTAATTATATTTGCTTTATTTCCTTTATTTACGAACATGAATATCGCTTTAATAAAGTTCTGGTAACAAATGGCTCCTCCAAGCTTTATCCTAGGATCGCTTGCCTGTATGATTCGTTCATTAGGCCTATTCACACTTGGGGTCATATCTAATCACTAATGGCACAATGTACCTTGCGAGTCAAAGTCGCTTCTCTTCGCAGTGCAGCTGGATTATTTCATCAAATCTTCATTATAATCATCCTGTTGGATCATTGGTGTATATTTTACTTTAATTTCAAGTGAACATATCCTTCGTAGACAGGAAACAAGCTTACTTTACGGAACTTGATCCGCTCACGCAAACATGTAAATCCGATTTTACAAGTTCGAAAGTAAAGCAAAACGAACGGCAGTTTTTTGCTCAAACGATTCCTCGCGTGGTTTTTTATTTGTGGTAAAAGAATTGGCCCGATCAATGACGTATAAAAACCAAAACAAAAGCAATATAAGTATGCTTATTATGCTCGTAAATGCTCCTCGGAAAACTCGGTAAGTGTCGTATTTTAGTTTTACGTATCTGCCACGTGATTAAACACCGCGACTCACAGACTTCGCGACAGCCAATATTACGCTGTATCAATGTTGAATGATGCAACATATGGCATGCAACAAAAATCGTAAGAGAAGTAGGGAAAATAAATGCACAGTGCATTATAACCACCTGAATATTGAAGGTCTTAGTCTAACCGTATTGACGAACTCTTCATGCATTTTACAGCCAATGATTATATATAATAATGAGTTATATCACTAAGTGCATATTTTGAGTTGATTTCAAGGAAACATACTCATCGTATACTTGAAACAAACTTGTTTACTGAGGCGCAATGCGCTCATACGACTACGTAAATACGATTTCAGAAATTTATAAAGCCGAAAGAACAGCACTTTCTCGCTCAAAACTCTCCTCACGTGGTTTGTCATTTGTAATAAAAGAATTGGACCGATCGCCAACATGTAAAAGCCAAAAAAGTGCGAAAACTGTGATTCTGCAATACGAATCCTTACAAAGAGGGGTTGGTTTGTCAACCGATAAAACATGAAATTTGTGTATTTTTACTTTCAACTTTACTTTATTTGATGGAGTTTCTTAGCAGATACGATCTCAGTTTAATGCATGTAATTCAAATTGGCTTCATAGCCCCTCGCAGTCAAAAACCATTTGGAATGCGTGCATGTTAATGACATTAAAACAACTAAGTCCGACTGCGGCACTGCATGACTGAAACTATTCGCACATTTACTCCTGCGACGCAGCGCGTATTTCACGGCGAGGGACTGGCTTCAGTTCGTTCAACGCCCTTGTTTGAGTGGTTTAGAATTTTGACTTATTCACCGTTTAAGGTAAACGCGCTTTGAAGCCCGTTTAGCTTTAACAGTCGATAAGTAATTCAATTCAAAACCACTCCTACGCGTCTTCTTATGCCTGGCTCTAGTGTATCGCCGATGCTGGCAGCCTTCTTTGTATTTGATCAATGATCACTAGAAAAGTAAACAATTAGAGATAGGCAAAAGAGTTTAAGCATCAGTGATCTAGGACAATGAACGTCGCCGATCATCGGCGACATATGAGAACCACGCTTAAAAGTTTCAAGTCAAATCTTGTGTAATTAATATCTGTTGATATGTTATTGCAAAATGGCATGCCTTTTTACACGCAATCTTAGCTTCATAGAACGTTTTTGACACCGCAAACGGCATGAGAAATGTCAAAGGGACTGGGTCAAGCACGGTAATTGGTGTAAAACGTCAAGTTTACTTCTGGTTCGACGTCCGTGTTGTCAATGACGCTGGTTGCCCGGCGCACACTTGAACTAAGTGCTTAGCACAATGTCTGTTGGCGTAAGCGGGAAACCGTAGTGTGCGGTGCACTTTTGTAAGATATAAGTCACTCGTGTTTGTCTTATGCATCACGAGTCACTGAAAACTTACAAAAGTGCACCGCACACTAGGGTTTTCTGTTTACGCCAACAGCCACGAATGACAATTCGCTAAGCACATAGCTCTAGTGTGCGCTGGGTTTTAAGTTCTTTAATATGAGGTACTTCAATTTCCCGGCTCCACCTGTCAGCGTGATTTAAAGTAATGAATAGTATAAAAGTATTTTGTAGTAATTACTGCAAAGGCCAGACACAGCGGACGCGATTCGGCAATGCGACGCAATTTTTCAAATTTCGAAGCAATTAAATCAGTACCTGGAAGAAAGTAATGAAAGACGTGTGGAATAAACAATAAAAAAATGCTATGTCGTCTTTGAATATCTGGTGAATCTCATCCAGAAGGAAACTTACCAGTTAACGAAACTCGAAAAATCGCGTGGCGTTGTCGAATCCCGCCGGTGTTTCTGGACCTTGAAAGCCTAGACACACCGGACGCGATTCGGCAACGCCACACAATTTTTCACATTTTGAAAGCAAATAAATCTACCATGGAAGAAAATTTTACAAGACATGTAGACTAAATGAATAACAATATTATAGCGTCCTTGATTATCTTTAAAATCTTAACTAGAACCAACGTTATCAGTTTATGAAAGTCGAAAAATCACGTCGCGTCGCCGAATCGCATCCGGTTTGTCTCCGCCTTAATGAGAAGCAGTTTTCAACGATCCATCAGTTGTGAGACCTTTGTCCACAAAACACCTAAGCATCTCGTAACAGTTATGTTTCAAGAAATAAGAATTATATATAGCTATGGCTATGATAGAAAACGTAATGATGTAAAGAAAATGAAATTCCACTTTATTAATTGTAGGGTTCCCTTGGGAATCAAATAATATTTAAAAATCTTGCTTTTTTGAGCTATACATCGTATTTTCGATTCGAATAGCCTTTCACCATTTCGTTCCTTATCTCACTGATGTAACGTTTTTAGAAACAAGCTGAAAAATTCCAGCTTATCGTCTTTTAAATCGTTGCTTATAATATTCTATATTTATCAATCACTATTGTTTTGCCAATTCCTGATAATTATGCGGTCAATTTTTCGTGCAGGTGCATTGAGCTATCACAGTTTGTATTGTATGTAGCTATGTATATGTGTAACCTTTATTTAAAACTGTTATCGACGCTAGCCTCAATCAACATTCAACTGGTTTCCATGACGGGACGTCGGAACACTAAAAGTAATCTATACACTAACACTGAACAAATATACTATAACCATATTACAAAAGGAATTTTTAGGTGTTGCCCTATCTAATATTTAATTTAAAAACGTTTTCAGATTCTGCTAATTTTGCTTCCAGTGAGAGGCTATTCCAGAGTTGTGTGCCACTGTATTTAAAACTTTTCTATATAAAATCACGTCACGAAGAACAAATGTTAAACCAGTGTTAAAACTATTGTTGCTAACTACTTTTTAATGACAAAACTAGAACGTAGTTAAAAGTTTTGTACAACCGGCGCCAGCACTCTGATAGTCGACATGCTATGGAATATGAGCAGACATTCTTAAAAGCAACGAAATATTTATTTAGTTTAGTAAGTTTACAGCTAACGAATCAATTGAACTTTATATAACACGGAATTCCAACAACAACGAGGGAATCTGTTACGACTTTTTAACATACTTCGCATGCATGATCGAGATAATCTGAAACATGAAACGTCTGTGAGTGGCAGTGTTAAGAAATGTCAGCCAATTGCTGTTAAAGTTACGCAATTCAGTTTATGCTACAATTCCATGTTTTACAAAACTATGTTTTACAGATCTAGTCAAGTCCATAGTCCAGTCCATAGTCCAGTTCATGTTTTACAGCATGCCACGTTGAATGCATGATCGAGATGGATTGAAACTTGAAACGTCTGTGGCTAACGAAAGTGTTAAGAAATATCAGCCGATTGCTTGTAAACACCTCCGCAATTTACAATGCCATATGTAAACCGGGTATTCTCTAACGAGAATCTTGCCTACAAATCCATGTTTTACGAGTCCATACAGTTTCTACTGCACGTTTTACAAGTACATGTTTTACATGTCGATGTTTCTACAGTCCAGTCTAGTCCAAAGTCCAGTCCATGTTTTACAACATACCACCTTCAATGCATAATCGATCGCGAGATGAACTGAAACATGAAACGTCTGTGGGTGGTGAAAGTGTTAAAGGAATCTCAGTCGATTGCTTGTCAATAGTTACGTAACTTAGTACATGCTGCTGATCAACTTTTCGTAAACCGTCTATCTATCTAACTAACAAGTATTTAGCCATGCAGGGTCTTCGCTAGACACGTTGAGTGGGGTGCATCTTCATATTTTCGTGTTCTGGTCTACTGATTTGCTTTGAAAGCGAGTTGTTCTTACGGAATATAAACACGGATATATGATTATGCACCTTTCATTCATCGCATCTAGCCGGACGGCCCTGTAGGCATGTTTTCCCGGAAAGGCCGCATATTCTAGTACCTATAGTTTGTTGAGGAATTACCCAATGAACATATTGCATACATCGATTATATATCAGACTCCGTGTTAACATGAGAATTGTTTTCTTAGTGGGGTAATTGTTTGCTGTTCACCCTGAAGCAATCTTTCCATCTGTTGCGAAGATAATTGACACCATTTGTATGAACTTAATTGTTGTTGCAATTATAAGTTGTTGCACAAATAATAAGTGAAGATCATTATGCGTGGTTCATGATTAAAGCAACATCTCATTTGTCAAGCGTTCATGTTACTGGTAGAATGGACTACCTTAAGTGTCTACTATTCATTACACTTTTTGCAAATTGCGTCGTAGCGGAGCCACAACATTCTAACACAACGCACAAAGATGCTTTTGACAGTATTTTGGCAACTCTGGATTCAAAGGATGTCCTGGAACTGCAAAATATTGCCTCTGTGTTGAGCAAGCTTGGAGCCAATGACTGCTCAAATATTACCAGGCATAAGGTACAAATGACGAGCTGTGTACTAGAATCATATTTCACCATGCACCAGAATTTGTAACTTTCAAAGAAATTTGTTGTCTATTACTGAAGAAGTATATCGAAGATAAAAGTGTCTTTTGACTTAGAAAACAATACTATATACAATACTAAGAGTTCACGAATGTATTTGCCACCAAAAAGTTCTTCTATGCGTGTAACACACACATTGTTGGATCTATAGACTTGGTATGGTAAAAGCCATCCTGTGGCTGGTGGCATCCTGTGCTGAGTGACTTTTAACCAAAACGTTCGCGGGGGTTCATATACACCCTCCATTATCATGTCTAGCGACGGCCATGCTTACAAAAGTCGCAAATAGTCTATCAGTACTTTTATCGGTTGATGTGAAACACCTTAGTTTGCTTACAATGCCATTACTCTATACACTCTATACATCTTGTCAGCTGTATCTCCTCTAAACTTTTCAATGAATATAGCGCTACAATACTGCAAAGTAATAACTATCTGGAGTAAGATTTTCATGATATTGGAAAGAAGTTTTGTTAACTGAAGTGTTTTATCTCTTGTATCATGTTTTCATTTAGTGTGTTGCCGCTAAATCACTCTTCCAGATCTTCAATATCTCAACTGGGTCATCGGTGGATGAACAAAACTTCTCAAAGTTTGCACCGATTATAGTTTACGCACTTTTGCCGGAGCAAGAACCGTTAGATAAAGTATCTGAGGTAAATGCTCATGAAGATAACGTTCACGGGCATCATCGTAAAGAAAACACAGATGCTCACGGTGATAGCGATCATGATAGTGATAAAAAAATTACGCGGAATATTGATGTTTATAAAGAGCTTCTAGAAAGATATGAAACAGGAGAATTATGCGAACGGATTGTTGACCAGTTATTGAAGGATTTGAATGACACCACCGAAGAGTTACTTAAAGGCGAAAAGGTAGGAGTATATATTGGCCGTGTGTTGAATAAGTGTAGCGATAGCTTGGAGCGCGGCCGCCATTTGAAATAATCTGGTCTGTAGTTAAGAATGCTTGGGTAGTTGTTACTTTTTCATATAATGAGAAAACTTCGCGGTGGTTTGAAAAATGGTTTTTGGAAACATCTTGCAAGTTGTGTCGCTTTAGGGATATGAAGTATATGCCATGCTCTCATTAAGTGTTAAACAGTTACGTCATAAAACTAATTGGTTCCAGAAACCGAAATGATGTTTTACAAAATGATGAAACAAATCACATGTTTTCTTTGCTTTTTCTAATTTATTTACGTACAGTGAGATGCTAGAACTAATTACTGCGATTAAAACATGCCTTGAGATCGCTTTTCAATTTCCTGTATTTGTCTCTTCTTCTGTTACCAGGAAAACACTGTCATAGCAAAATTCTCACTTAACGCAGCCTTAAAACAAGTTTTCAGACACTCAGGTGTTCCCTCTTGAAATGTTGTAAGCGGAAATGCCTTTCGATAGCCGTCTGCTCGGTGCTGCGTATAATTTGAATGAGCTTCAGTTGCGAATTTTTATTCGATATCGCTGAGAACATCTAAAATCGATTAGTTTTCCATGTATTACAGTTCAGTCGTACGTTTCGTCTGCTATCAGTAATAATTTGTTACAAAATTCCAATTCAGGCAATTTTTACTTTAATGCCTTGTATTTATTTTTAATCTTTGTTATAATGCTTTGCTAAGTCACTTAGTCAACGTTCCTAAACATCGCGTGTTCTTAAATTTCCTGTGTTTGCTTATAGCTGAAATAATTAATCATCACTGTGTCATTTGTATAATGGTCTGCTTAAGTAATCTATAACTGTTTAGTTCTTTTAAAATCGTTTTCGTCAAGGATTGCCTAGCCTGAAGAAACGCATTAACCACGGAGAACGGTTTAGTTACGAAGTTTTGAGAAGAACTGTTTAAACACTTGCTAAAATTTAAAACCTCAGAGAAAACTTAAAAACAGAACGCATTATTGTCTGCTAACCAAACTTGAAAATTTTCATTTTATCTATTATAAAGACAGGAAGCGGTGACGTACCGATGCAAGAGGTTGGTAGGGGGCCGCGGGCTGAATCACGTTTCATGACGCAAAAAACGCATCTCACGATTCACGTGTCTCAAACAAGAAATTTCACGTTTCCCCAAAAAGTAGCCTGCGTCACGCAGACGGAAATATTTTCAATATTTACCGTCTGCGGGACAG
>JAODVQ020193060.1:0-14283 GCA_025400075.2 Phenganax stokvisi
TATGACTTTTAAAATATGTTTTGTCGAAAAGTAAGTTATCCGTCCGTCCGTCCGTCGCCATCCGTCCGTCCGTCTGTATCCGCGTTTTACCCTGACCCCATAAAAGTAGCCGATTCCATTTTTAATGCCTACGCTTAATGTCAACACTCAACACTGCAGGGTTGTCAGATAGGCCTCTTGGAGGCCATATAACTTGATTTTGGCTTCTTTTTTCTTGCTTGGCCTCGAGAAAAAGTTTGGGCTCGGCAATGGGCTTTGATTCTGCGGCAAGTGGTCAGCGGTAAGCCTCGGGAAAGCTAGGAATGTGATGTGATGGGATGTAAGCTACAGTAACCGCTTTAACCACGGCCAATTTTCCTGCCTAAATAGTTGCTATAGCCTGATAGCCCAGTTTCAAACTTTCTAATACAATTGTTACCAGAAAAACAACCAAATCTTTGAAATTTGAAAAATTTAATCAAAAATTTTACTAAATATATTGCCAAAACTTTACCAAAAGTGAAAAAAAATTACTGAATATGGTCACACGCACTGAATTAGCCTTTCTCACACGCTATGCGACCAGGCCTTAAATCCGCAATTTTTGACAAAAGGACACCATAACTATATTAACATATCTAAAACACTGATTGTGCTTATATATGAAATATGATCATTAGAAACATTATAGATCATATTTCATGCATAAGCAAAATTAGCGTTTTAGATATATCATTTTACATATGTTATATAGTTATAGCATCCTTTTGTCATTAATCTTACACCCATCGAAGGCTACAGTCTGGTAGCCGAAAGAATCAGTGGTGGGTTTCGGCAATTCTGTTTTTCACTAGATGTTGATTATTGAAAACGCAAATGCGTACGTACATCAAGTTTCCAATTATTTACTCCCTATGCTTAACACGAACTTCATACCTTTTTCCATGATTTCAAATTTTCAATAATTTGAATATAACGTGCAAAAAGCTACCTTTTTTGACAAATATGTCCACCTGTTCTGAGCTTATCGCCTCGAAGCGAAAAGCAGCACAAAGAGTATTTTTTTCGAGCTTGTCGCGCTGAGTCGAAAAGCAGAAAAAGGGCGCCTTTTTATCAATTAGGACCACCATTTGTACTTAATATATAATTTATAACGATTTTTCGGCGCCAAAATTCATTGCTTCGCACTGTTTGTATCCGCAGTATGGAGTATTTAGAGACATTTATTGAGCAATATCGAATGTGGGTAAAACAAAATTATACTCATCATATGATCAGCGACATGATAAAGCAAAATTTTCCCCAAGTAGCGAGAGGATTTTCGTAGAGAACTATACAACTATTTTGCTCGCAACATGAAAGGCATAAAAGACGAGACTGGGATGGTGATCGTATTGTCGAAGAATCAGTGCGCAAGGTATGCATTACACTGCATTTGCACACCACACCAGTTTTTATCTGTTTCGCTAATGTTTCTTACTTCGGTTAGACTCTTACTGAAAATTGCCTGTAGGTTTGGGTGGTTAGGGCAAATGATGACTGGGTACATACAAAGCAAAGGTCATGTTCTAAGTCGGTCTCAGTACGCTGATGCTGTTGAATTGCACAATGCAAGCGCGTTGGCGACAGGACCGAAATCTGAGCTAAAACCTCCAATAAGATCCAAGACCCTACCTCCAGTTTTAGGCACATTTTACCTCCACTTTGAGCAGATACACGTGATCGTGAACTTAAGGACGATTCTCATACTTCTTTACCAAAATCAACTGAACGTTATAAAAATTGTTTTATTCCAAAAATGCGTGAAATTTTTAATAGTAAATAGGTATAATAATTCATAGAACGTATTCATATATCGCTACTACTTCTATTTTTGATGTTTTGTTTTTCTATCTGTACACATTACAATTTACCTTCGGTGCCAGAGTATGTGATCAAACTATACATTATTATCATTATTATTATTACCGTGCAACAGCAATTGGGCGCCGAAAAATCATTATAGATTATATAATAAGTAGAAAATGAAAGTCCTAATTGATAAAAAGGCACTCTTTTTTCTGCTTTTCGGCTTAACGTGACAAGCTCGAGAAAGGTACCCTTTTTGCTGCATTTCACCCGGAGGCGATAAGCTCAAAAAAGGTGGACATATTTGTCAAGAAAGGTACCTTTTTGCACGTTATATTCAAATTATTGAAATCATGGAAAAAGGTATGAAGTTCGTGTTAAGCATAGGGAGTAAGTAATTGGAAACTTGGTATTTGTACGAATTTGCGTTTTCAATAATCAAGATGTACTGAAAAAACGGAATTGCCAAAACCCACCGCTGATTCGAAACAAATAAAAGTTTAGTCAGAAAATGTCTTATCTCTCAACTATGTTTAATCCTGGCTACACATCCTCTATACAGGCAAATTTTGTTTTATTGAAAAGAAAGTAAAACCTTCTTTCCTGTTTTTTAGTAAATCTGAGACTATTGCCAACTCTCTGTGAAATTTCAGCAAATTTTTTTAAATTTCGGGGAGAAAATACAAGATGAAAAATTGTCAATTTTCGGCGCGTATTTACGTAGAAAAATTTCTCTATTTTAGGCAAAATTCTTATCAAATCTGAGGGTAGCAAGTGTCAAACAATTGTTGACAAGCAAAAAATTCTTTATTTTCTCTTTTGATAATAAATGACGGCCAAACACAATGATTTTGCCACCCAAAAATGGTGGATTTCAAGGCCTGGTCGCATAGCGTGAGAAAGGCTGTATCACTGGGCTGTATCTCATACGTAGGTGATCGCCGAAAATTTTCGTTCTATCAAATTGTAATTCGTTAATATGGCAAAAACCCATACTACTGTTTGGAAGCAGCCATACCATGATGAGTGCGACGCTTTCACGTTTGTCGCACGTTCTAAAAAAAGTCATTTACGTTTCGGCGAACATCAAAGAGTCACCAGCTGACTTATGGTAGCTGGCAAGCGTCAGTACCGTAAATGCTCGTTTTAGCACCGCTCCCAGTTAAGCACCGCTCCCGATTAAGTGCCGCACTGAGGATGAGAAAAGTGTAATAAGCGCTGCTCCCGCACCGCACTTTTGCAAACTATGGGCGGGTGCTTTACTTGATAGGCTCCACCTACTGCACAAATAATTGACACTATATCAGATAAACAGTTCACACTATAAATCATGCTAACAGTTTTGTTAAATCGCTAGGATTTTGAGGAATAAAAATTGTTGGGGTAAACTTTTAGTCTAAAATTATTTAATAAGCGCCGCATCCGGTTAACCGCCGCTCCCGATTAAGCACCGCGCTCAGAATTAGAAAAATTTTATAAGCGCGGCGAGGCTAAAACCGTAAAACGGGCATTTACGGTAACAGCAATTTAGGAATTGTATAGTGGTAGAAATGAAATTTGATCAGGTCTTACATTTGCCCCACACAAAGCACAGAGTAAAGATCTTTTTAGCGTGTGTGACTGTTCTGTATAGATCTTTATTCTGTGATTGTGTTCTCACCTATGGTCTCACCCCATGTCTCACTCTCTGACTTCCGTCGTATTGTGCGTGAGGCATGTTTCCGATGGTAGTTCACGCGAAAACGACGTTGCGTGCTCATGGAGTTTTTTAACACTTTTGCGGGAAATATGCACGAGATATATTTGCATACACCCCCGTATAGTTTTCACGACGACTGCATGAATCGAAAAAGGCACGCAGCGATTGGCTGGTCCAGGCAGAAAGTCGACTCGATGTATTCAAAAAATTTCTGTTTTTTCTGTGATGTCCACGCTAAAACGTTGAACCACAGCCGACGTCTCCAAAACAACACTTTATTTTATTAGATGTATTTTTTCACTGCGCAAAAATTTCATTCAAATATGCGCGTACTTTTCTAGGAGTCTAAGTTCTAGTGCGCAGTTTGGCGGGAAAGGTGCTTACAGTGAAGCAAGATGGTTGTGTCCAACTGACGTGTTCATATTTTATC
The DNA here is from genome assembly GCA_025400075.2 of Phenganax stokvisi. Classification (NCBI taxonomy): domain Eukaryota; kingdom Metazoa; phylum Cnidaria; class Anthozoa; order Malacalcyonacea; family Clavulariidae; genus Phenganax; species Phenganax stokvisi. The sequence continues at coordinate 3,957 of JAODVQ020193060.1, forward strand.
GTTGTTTGAAGCTTTGTCCATCAAAAGAGCTGACTTTTTCCAAGAATAAGACGTTGTATTACTCTAACACAGTGAAGAGCAAATACTATTCGAGTTTGGAAAGTGTGAAGGAAAATATGCCCGTATTTTCAGCAGTATGTTATGTAATACCTTTTTTATGTATGCTTGCCCGCAACGTGTGTGGCTTTGCGATGTGCATTATTCAATATATATAGTGTAGTAGTAGCAAGAATAGTGCCATTAGACAAACTTAAAAAGTAGCGGTATTTATGCTTTACGAAGGCTGCGAAAATCACTATTGAGTGGATAGCACTATCTAGCTTTCGAACAACCGGCCCCTGACCTTTAAAAATGTACGTAAATCATTAAGGTCATATGCTATGTGCTCAGAAAAAGTAGTACCAACTTGCTAAGTTGTGCTCTCCTCTGATTAAGAGCATAATCTTTCTGTATTCACCTCTATATAATGTAATTGATGTGAATTGGGTAGTGGAATGATTACTATTTGCTCTAGTGCAATTTACCACAGGACAGAAAGACAACTAGAAGCTGGTCTGGAAAGTTAACTTTATGTACTCCAGACCTCCTATAGGGTGCTGATAAATGTTTGCCAGCCTTGATAAAAGCTTCCCAATTGTGTATGCCTGCTGAGGCATATTACAAATAATGTCTTTCACTCACTTATTTCACTGTGTTTATTGTTCAATGTCTCGCTTTAACATGTTAGTAGAAGAACACATACACAGCTTAAATGTTTTGTTGCATTTTCTAGTTACATTAGCCCAAAATTTGGATATTCAACAAAACTTGTTGTTTCAAATATATACTGACTAATAAGGTGCCAGAGAATTAGTAAACAATGAATGTGAAAAACTTGTGTATGCCAACCAGGGTCATGAACAAGCTCGAACAACCTTGTACACCATTTGTACTTCAATGTATGTGCTTGTACACCGGACATGTCTGGTGTACATCATTTAGATTCCAGATTGGACTAGTAGAACTCACTATTGCAAATGAACTGCTATTGTTCTTGAGGATACTACATTTTGATATTAAGTTCAATTTTTTTGTGATTTTATTACCCTAAATGTTTTTTACCTTTCCTTTTCCCCCTGGAAACTTACTGAAATGCACTGTGATCAAACATCAACACATTATTCTGACTTGGATGCTTGTATACATGATACTGGTGATACACTCAGATGATAGTTTATACATCTGGACTGTCATTGATACACATTACACTGGGGATACATTCATACAACTGAATGAATCACTGTTTTTACCACTTTATGGGTCAGTAATGATTAACCAATACATTTTGCAGGTATTAAACATATTTAGAGGTAGTCCAGCAACTTCCCAACAAGAGGGTGACACTTCAAAAAGCAGAAGAACAAATGTTTTATCATATAATTCCCCTGGCAAATCCCCAAATCTTCTTCAAAAACTCAACAGAAATGAGAATGCAGTAATACTGGTACTATTGATTTAAAATAATAGTATTTGTTGTATGTCTTAACTGCCATTGTACTCTCTGATTTTAGTATTTCCTAAATAGGAACTGGCAAAGTAAATGCATCTTGCAGTGTTATAAATTTAATGCAATCTGATGAGCCCTTGCCGTAACTGCATCCAATATTGGATCATTGTATTTTGCTCTGTTAAACAAAAAGATTGTAACTTTGTAGTTGGTACAAGCTCGATCTGTACATAGTGAAGTAATGAATTAATGTACCTAATCTATTATTGATCCACGGCTGCATGAGATTTGTTCCTTTGGAATGTGCATTCTATGTGGTACAACATGAACCTTTGTTTTCCTGGAAGGTTCAAAACTATTCACACAGAGTAGTTAAGTTTATTGCTATATGTTTTGTTATTATGGTTCACCATATAGAATGAGTCAGGAGGTTTCAGTGCCATTCAAGGAAGTACTTGTAGCAAGAAACGAACCAGAGTATACTCCTCTGACGATGATGAAGAGAAGGTACTGTTCTGTAGTATTTACTGTATTAAGGAAATGCCTGATCCTATTAGCTACAAAATTGCTTGGACAAGGTCGGTTACTGTTTTGAGCAACACACAAGTTTTATGTATCTTACATGTGTGTTACAGAATTGCCTCAAAGTGGGATTGCTTGCTGTAGGACATTTTAGTTGTGATGACATTTCTAATCAGCAGATTTTTGTATGATTTATATTTTGATATGTTTAGATTGTCTCAAGCTCACAAAAGAGAAGACGGTTAAATGTGTCGGCAAGTGATGGCAAGGTGCTGCATATTTCGTGTTCTCAGAAAATTTGAGCATTTCAAACATGTGGTGTGATAAAGTTATAAGCACCCTTAAATTCTAAAATTAAGACACCATAGGTCAGTTGCATGGCAGATTACAGCAACTATTTAAAGTGACAGGTAGTAAGTCCTTCAAAACTCACTAACTTTTGTGCATTTTTGCATTAACTGCAATGAGATTTTTTCCATACTACCTCTTGCCCTAAATGTCTGTTGTGCCTATACTGTCGTATTTTTGCAGAATCAAAATTCCGTTGTGCTTTGTGCAAGTAATTCAAAAGAAAATCAATGTAAAGTTGCCCCTGATGCTCAACTTTCAGAAAAGAAAACTGAAGCAAAAAACGATGGGAATAAAACAATGGAGGGCAAATACTACAATGATATTTTATCCAATGAGAAGGACGTTTGCGATAATAAGTCCAGCATGGTAGTCAATACAAATTCGGAAGAAAATGTTAAGGTAAGCACTTCTAAGATTGCTGAAGACAATGCCTCGCTGAAAGTGAACCTACTTGATGTGAAAACAGCGGGTGCTGAGCGAGACATGCTGATGGCTGTTTTTGGAGCCCAAGCGCTATCTAAAAAGGACGCATTTGGTGATCAGAAGGAAGAAAAAATGGATTGTAGTGCTGTGCCTTTTGAGGAAAGCCATGAAACAAGCGTTGGTGATGACAATATGCTTGCCGATCAACCAACTTCTTGTGCTAACAACAATATTAACAATAGTACATCTATTTCTCATCATGATGCTGCTTCAAGTGCTAGCTGTAGTACTGCTACTACAATATTTGAACATGACACTAATCGGCCACAATCAATTGTGGGTGGTACAAATTGTAATGATTATGCAGATATTTTGACAGCGAGCACAAGCAAGAACAAAAGTACTGGTGATTGTAGTATGATTTCTCATGACAGAATAGATCAATCGAAATCAAGTGTTTCCACTGCGATTATTGGTGGTGATGTGATGTCTCTTGCTGATCCAGAACAATCAACAACTAGTGGAAGCTATTATGATGATATCACTCCAATTTCTACTGAAATTTCTTTTGAGTCAATCCAACTAACCACAAGTGGTGAAAGCAGTATGGACAGTACAACAATTTCTCATGGGCCAAACCAACCAACAACGAGTGCAAGCTATAACAATGACACTGCAGCAATTTCTCATGAGCACAATCAACCAACTTTGGTTAGTGACTTGAATGAGAATGAAGGTCGCTGGAAAGATACTAATCGGAATGACTCAAGAGATAACCAACTTGTGCCTGATATAAAATTTGAACACGCTTCAAAAATTGATTTAGAAAACTCGTCAAGTGGAGATCAGATTGTGGATGAAAACGGCAACGAAAAAGGTATGAAACGAAATGAAGAAGAGCAGGAGAAAGTTCTGCTCGCCAAACAGATCTCTGAAGGGGCTCTCACAGACTCCATGTTGGATCAAGAAAAGAAACTTCATGAGGAAAACATGGAAGAAGAGAAAGAAATTGTTAGCAAGGTACGTTCAGGAAGTACAACAGCCCAATTACGAGCATAAGAAGCACTACTCGTAGGTTCGAGTTCGAAGCAGTCTTCTTGTCCTCCAAACAGTAATTTTTGAGCACCGAGCAGACTCTGTTTGCTCTTAGCATGCTCCATGAAGCGCTTCTTGCGCTCCAAGCAGTGCTCATTGTGCCACGTGTAGTGCTCCTTGAGCTCGAAGCAGACTCGGCGTGCTCTGAGCTCGCGAAACTTTGAATGCTAATGAGAGAGAGATGCAGCAACTTTTAAAACTTGAAAAGACGGCCTGAAAACAGCATTTCATAGTAGCGCTAAGCAACGGTAAACATACCATAGCGTAAGGATTTTTATTCCCATTTAAAATGTTTTAGTTATTATTTGTGTGTCTCTTTGTCATAAAGACCTTTATTCCCTCGTACGATACTTCAATCTTAGCTTACTTTCCTGTACTATAAGCATACATACTCCGTACGCTTACCATGGGCAAGAAATCCTCTGCATCAGAGACTAATCCCAATTAACGAAAATTTTAGAGAAGTCTTTACACTGCTTCGACCAAGGTCGATTTACAACGTGCAGTAATCTTGGAGCTAAAAATGCTTTCATATACGGTCCCAACTTTTAAACAATTGTCACTTCGTTTCGTGCAACCCCTAGGCAATGGACGAATGGCGAATGACTGCTGAACAGCAACGTTACTCTCGACTGCAACATTTACTGCAGAAGTCGAATGTTTACTCTACATTCCTACTACAACGAATAGAAGAGCAGAAAGTGGTCAATGAAAAGAAGAAATTGCGGGAAGCAAAGAAAATTGAGAAAGCGAAAAAAGAGGACAATGAGAAGGAATCACCACAAAAGGTGGATCAACGCATTGTTCTCCTATCATTCTAGTTGATAAAGAATTTAGAAAAAGTACAAAATCATGACTTTATTTTTGATTCTCTTGTCAAACTCTTTCCCTCACTCTCCTGATATATTAGTAGAGCCGTTCCATTCTGGATGATCAACTGCACAAGGCAGTATCATTCATTTTACATCATCCACTTGCACTAATTTACACTGGATATAGGTACATGCATATCGCATGCGTATTGTCATGTATATACTGAAAATGTTGCATCTGTGAATTCGTAGATACATATATCATCCTTTTTCGAAAAGCATAAAGCTTATGGTAAAGGAAAGCGGAGAGGTATTGTTACTGAATAATTCGATTTTATCAGGTTCCTGACAAGAAACGCCCAGGTAGCAAGAAAAAGAACTCCACAGCATATAACATCACAGATTACGTCGATACAGAGGTAACGCAGTACTTGCTTGTTTGCAACTTGTCTTGGTAAAGTTACAGGAAAAAATCGCTGAAAGAACAAGCATATGCATTATTTCCAAGAAGTGGTTACTCAAGTTTAATTTCTTCTATCGAAATAATGAACGATTAGATTCCTCTTTATTTACAAACAAAGTTGTTTTGGGCAAACGTCAAGTAATAGATAATAATAATTCAAACTCTATACTGGACGATGGACTGGACTATCGTACGCTGTTGTTACTGAAGGTCGGAAGAAAATTATTTTTATAGGCGTTAAAAAAGAGCAGTAAAGAGTCAGTAGCTGTTCCAGTGTGTGTGCCGGATAAAGATAATCAGAAAACATTTTCTATCGGAGCTTCCATGGAGGCTAATGATGGCTCTCAGGTACTACATACGTAGGCAAGATCCGTTAGAAAAATCAAGATTATTGTGCAACGTAACCTAGTAATTTCATCTTGTCTGGTACATTAGCTGCTTAGACGGGAATATGAATGAGAATTGATGATATTCTACAAGATTACTGTAACTCGTCAGCAGTTCATTTAATACACGTATGTAACGAGAGAATTGTGCCTGAGCAGTCTTTCACACAAGCACAAAAACTAGGCTTTATAGCCAAATATATATGCCACCTATCTTCGTTTTGCTATCGATTCTCATCATCTCAATCTGTGTGTGCTTCACCTTATCATATACCACTGAAATCAACTCGTAAAAGAATCAAGCGAGTTAAGTTGCAGCAAGCCTACACGTAGATATTTCCGGAACCCGTACGATAATTTGTGCTATCTTTGTTCTAGAAGGAGACTTCTGGCTTCATAGCTCCGCAGTTATTCACTGGTGGAGCCCTTAGGGATTATCAAATAGAAGGTGTGCAATGGCTGAAGGTAAAGTAAAGTATACAGTACGATAGAGTACATGTTTAAACGGTTACTTGCAGAACTGAAATATTAGTTACATTACGTCCCTATACAGTGTTTACTTCGCTGCTGTTTGCCGTTAACAAAAGCTCGTGTAGATTATTATTCCTTAGAATGTACTGTATGTGTTTGTGCATGGTGAAGACAATTTATTCTTATTGTAATAAAGCCTTACAGTCGGTAGGCGCTTTCAAGTTTTCTCACTTTCTGCACTGTATCTCCATTGTTTACTGTACACTGTAAGTACTATTGAGTAAAAATGTTTTGTATTGTTATTGCCTGCAGGTACTTTATGAGAATGGTGTTAATGGTATACTAGCTGATGAGATGGGTTTGGGCAAGACAATTCAATGTATTGCAGTTATAGCACATTTGATTGAGCACGGCGTTCGAGGTCCATTTCTTATCACAGCCCCGTTATCAACACTACCTAATTGGCTGTCTGAGTTCAAACGATTTGCTCCTGGGGTAAGTAATCATCTGTGTATTGAAAGCTCTGAAGACATATTTTGAAGAAATCAGCGTCGGAAAAGATACTGCGGTAAAAACACTCAAATAACGATAAAATACGATAAATTTGAACGAATTACGAAAGCATGTTGTAGCTCAGTCATGAAGATTCAAAACGAGAAAAAGTGCCGTGATAACTAATCGCCGATTAATTTTGCGATATCAGTGAACACTAAAGTTAAGATGTTTGGGGAATCTTGTTGCTTTTTATTGGAAAGCTGGTTTTGCGATGATTACCGATGAATTACAATGCAAAAAACCTTATGCAAAAAACCTTCAGATAATGTATTGATTTACTTAATTTAAGATATGCACAATACTGTATCACGGTACACCAGAAGAAAGAGCTGTGCTGAGACGGAAGTTTTCCAAGCGTTATGGTGACAAGCCGTTGAAATCCTTCCCAGTTGCGATTACGTCATATGATATAATAATGAGAGATAGCAAGCATTTGGTGAAATATATGTGGAAGTATCTCATTGTCGATGAGGGTCACAGGATTAAAAATTTAAAGTGCAAATTAATTCGGTGAGGAAACTGGCAATGTCTTATTGTCGTATATAAACTTTGGTCAAGTATGGATCCTGCATGTTCTGTCAGATTGGCAATTATTGAGTGCATGACCTTATTGAACAATGAGAATTGTCTTGTATGCAAGTTATCTCCCTTACAACTCCATGTGGCCTAGGCTATAGTGAAACGCATCTTTGCACAAACTTCCTTCCAAGCAGTTTAGTCCATCTTTAAAATTTAGGTGCAATGTTCACACGTGTCTGACTGATTATAGCCGTTCATGCAGTAATTGAGATTGTGTACATTTTTGCAGTGAACTGAAAGCTTTTCCTACAGCTAATCGATTGTTATTGACTGGAACGCCACTGCAGAACAACCTTTCTGAACTGTGGTCGTTGTTGAACTTCCTATTGCCGGACATATTCAACGATTTAGACAGGTATAAAGTTGATGTATATATTTTGAGGACTTAATAAGTCATTGAGTGATCTAGCTGCAGATATTGGTTAAAGTCGTATTATCTTCCAATTAGTTTTCAAGCATGGTTCGACTTCAGTGCGATCTCGGAAAGTGGTGGGAATGAGAAAATCATTGCTCAGGAACGTGAACATCATGTTTTGGAACGTCTGCATGAGGTAAGGCGTGCTTTCCATTTGAGAGTGTTTTTCAATCTACAAATGCTTTTAGGAACTTGCCTCGTTCTGCCGCCCGTAGTAGACTCTACCCAATTTACTAGGCAGATTTGCCTTTTGTAGTTGGATCTACAACGTCCATCTCTCTACCAGTAGAGCTGCAAATATGCTGTCTATTGATCTAGTAACTTGAATCTTAAACTGTCTTCTAGATTCTCACTCCTTTCCTGTTGCGACGTCTCAAAAGTGACGTTAGCATTGATATACCACGAAAGAAGGAAGTGTTTGTTTATGCGCCTTTAACCCAGAAACAGAAATATTGGTACCAACTACTTCTTGACAAAACTGGTCTTATCAAGCATCTGAAGGTAAGTATGTTTATTTTGCCTTTTTTGACCTGTGTACTTGCCAAGTTCCTGGAAAGTTTCAAATGAACTTTTTGTCAGAAAATTCTGATAAATAGTTAACAATGTCCTTGTTATGGCAATTGGATAATATTTGGTAGTTGATTTATACTCCAACCGCATTCAATATACTGATCTGATAGTAGATCACAGTGCAATATTATATATCACGTAATGTCTTTTTCCGAATTGCACAAGTTTCCATAATCATATTAACAAAAAGTTGAACAGTAGTTTCAAACCATATTTTCAATAGCTCGTACAGCGTTGGCAGCCGTGGCAATTTACCATGCAATGTCGATTTTCGCCCATTTGTATTTTTGGAAGGTTCTTGTAAGAAATATGTTCATCTTTGACCTGCTCAAAACAGGATTATTAGCATAGTATGCATGGCTTCCGATACATGTACGCCAGTGTCAATTACCGTGTATATTTGATAGTTGAATATTTCTTTTTTACTATTTTTGCAATAGTCAGAGAAAACAACTACACCGTCGTTTACGTCTAGTGGTCGCAAAAGGCGTAGTTGCTCAAGTCGTATAAATTACAAAGTTTTTGATGATGATAATATTAGCTACGAAGAATTTGTTCAAACTTTAGCTGAAGAAGATGAAAGGTAAGTAATTTCCAAATGGAAACAACCAGATGCACGATATGAAACGAAGATAACATGTTATTGCATTTAATTTGTCTGCAGTCGTGATGTGGTGCTCAATAACCGCATGTACCAAAGTGATATTTTCCTCGAAATAGCAGTAGCTAAGCTGATATTTCTGAAACGCTCGCAAAATCCATTCTTGATTGTTTCAACATACGATATTGTTTAAAGATATTTTTCAAAGTGAAACCGGCTGATTTCTTATTGCCACAATTTCAGTGTGCTAAATTCTTTCATCAGTTCGCCATGATATGTGTTCTCATTTACGTTTTATACAGGGATAAGGGAACATAGACTCATAAAGTATTTACAGAATATCATGCCTCCTCATATTTTTAGAAAAAGAGAATCTGAACCAACAGTCTTTACTCCATTGACTTGTGAGAGAAATGTGAAAGTGCTCAGCGTAATGATGCAGTTACGAAAAGCTTGTAACCATCCGTATCTGTTGGAGTATCCGCTAGATCCTGAAACCCAAGACTACCGCATTGATGAAGAAGTTATTTCAAGCTGTGGGAAAACTTTAGTTCTCGATCAAATGTTGGCTGAGTTGACAAGGAGAGGACACAAGGTAAAATTCTTTCTTCTCACGTGTACTTTAGTGATATTTTATAGCAGTAGATAAGTTACAACTGGGTTGCTGAGCGCTGAGTTGCTGTGGATGAAGTCAACTTGCAGTGATCACTGATCTGGTGAAAGCAATGTCGATTAAATAATGTCTGTTATATGACTATTCTGCACGGTGCACCGCTCATTTTTTTCTAACACTCTGACTACTTAACATCTTTCAAAGTAACATTTGCATTCCAAGTTGCAGGAAATATTGCATCGTATAACATGGCCTTTATACTCAATGTCGAGGACTATGTGTAGTAACTTTTGCTACCCATCTTGAAACAAGGTGATCAGTTGGGTGATCAGAAGACCTGAAACATTGTTTCTATGTTTCCTTGTAGATTCTTCTCTTCAGTCAAATGACAAAAATGCTTGATATTCTGGAAGACTTTTGCTATGTGCGCAAGTACAAATTCTCACGAATTGATGGCAGTATGAAATTTGAAGACCGTCAAATTCAAGTTTGTGTTACATTGCTACATTGTTTTGTAAATAATCGACGTTCTCTGGTACACACAACAACGGGAAAGAGCTAAATGCCCGTATTTACTTGGGTTCAGTAATCGTATAGGATTACTTTTTACCGTGACTAGACAAAATGTCTGCATTAGTAATATATCCGCACTGTTCGCATGAGAAAACTGTCTGCTCATGGTATACTAACATCCGGTGTGATTTTCATTATTTGCAAAACTTATATAGCTGTACTTCATTAGGCCCACTGTGACCGAGTTACAAAAGATATTATCAACTATCACAAATTTTGCAGATTGAGGATTTCAACTCCTGTGCGGATGTGCCCATATTTCTCTTGTCCACTCGTGCAGGGGGACTGGGATTGAATTTGACTGCTGCAGATACCGTTATCATATATGATAGCGACTGGGTAAGAAAATGCGTTCGGTAAGGGCTGGTTTTCATATCGTCGTAATTGTCGTAAATGAAAAGTCAAGATCCCT
>JAODVQ020193163.1:0-14283 GCA_025400075.2 Phenganax stokvisi
TGTTGCCTCGCAAAAACACGTGCTCAGTTTTTTTTCTTTGAGAGTAGTGTGTTGCTTCGCAAAAACACGTGGCTATCAAAACACACACACAGCACCTATTTTTTGATACAAAAAAATGTTCACTTTTACCAACATCTCTACATGAAGTATTCACTCATGGGAGAAACCGCTGGTACATTATTTTGGACCCCCCCCCTGATCAAATACCCCTCGGGCACCCGATTCCATAATAGTATCTTATACTATTTTTCCTGAGCCCGCGATAAAAAAACACACAGTTACTCTTTACTACTTTTTTTTGTTCTCAATGTTTCGCGGATGTAAACATGAAAGATAACTTACCTAATATTCCTGCATTGTTATATTCTAAATTAATGGATGAGATGATTCGTAAAAAAAAAAGAAAGGTGATTTTTTTTTAGATGTGGTTGCGAATTTTGATAAAGAAAATAAGATTCATAAATGTTGTTATGTTCCTAAGGATACGACTTTAGCGGATTTTATAATTGTATACGATTTTGAAACGTATAATAAAAGAAATGGATTGGTTCAGGAATTTCTAATATGTTGGAAGTTATATTGTAATAATTGCTTCGATGGTTTTAAATGTAATATTAAACATGATAAAAGAACGATGAATTATGAAATCGGAGATAATTGCGTGGATAATTTTTTTAAGCGAATATTATCTTGGGAATATTTAAAAGGCAAGCTTGTTATCTGTATTGCGCACAACGGTTCTAGATTTGATACGCATTTCTTTTCGAATAAGGTTCCCGTTTTGTTTCCGAACGTAAAAATAACTTATATTTCGAAAAACAGTACGCACATAATTTTGAGGTTTAATCTTAAAAAAATATCGTTTATATTTAAATGTTCGTACATGATGTTTCCCAGTTCTTTGAGATCTTTGGCAAAAACGTGCGGCGTAGAAGAAAAAACGTATTTTCCCATGACGTACGTTCCGTATAAATTGATGATTAATTTTGAGGCCGGTACCATGCCTCCGATAGAAGATTTTGAAGTATATGAATTGGAAAAATCGAATTTAAAAGAAGACAAAGAGTTTATGAAATTTTGTGAGGAAAAAAAGAAAAGAGGTTATAATGTTTATAACGAATTTATAAAATATTGTGCTAAAGACGTTGTCGTTTTGTGTCAAGTTTTAAAAAAGATGGGATCCTTGTATAAAGAATATTTCGATTTGGATTTTAACATATGCATTTCGACGATACCTACTTTGGCTTCTTTGGTACATTATTTGTACGGAAATATAGCGTACGTAGAAGATTTTGATGATTTTGAAATGGTGGCTTATCCGCATAATTTTATACATGATAAGGTGTTTACGTCCAGATTATGGCATGTGCCGGTTGCATCTTTGAAAAATTTAAATTTGTTACAGAACGTCGTGCCTTGTTTGAATGTTTTCGAGTCGAAGGAAAACAAGAAAGAAATTTATATTATTTTGGATTGTATTCATTATGGATGCGAAAATTATTTGAAATATGCTTTGGATAAAAATAAATATCCTTATGCTCAACGTTTTTCGTACGATATGATAAAAAAATATACGGATAATATAAAAAAAAAATTAAGTGTTTTATTAAAAAAAAAAAAAGAGTTATTTTTGATTGCGAATTAAAGGATATGCTGAGGAAAGGTAGATTTTTAAATGGAGAAACGTTATTTAAGGAATCGTATTTAAATTTATATGAGGCAAATTTGGTATTTCATTTGAAGGCGACCGACGTACATACCGCTATACACGGGGGTAGGGTAGAAAGGTTTGCGACTGGTTGTAAAAAAGAAGAAAAAAATAAACTTGCCACCTTTGATGTAGTTTCGTTGTATCCTCATGTTAACATAGAGAGACATTATAGCGTCGGAAATTACGTGTTGTACACCAGTATATTACATGAAAAAGAATTAAATGTTATAAAAGAAAGATTTAACGATAAAAAAATTACTTGTACTCAATTAAAATTAGATTTAAACGATGAGAGAACTTGTTTGATACACGGGGGTTTGTATTGCGTTTCGGTTCTTCCGCCTCCTATGAAATTTGCGTATAATTTACCGATTTCCGTAAATAATGCCCTCATGTTTCCCGGTTGTAGGCATTGTGCGGTGTACAATCAATTGTATTGCACGAATGATGATGAAGAAAGAATGTTGTATGGTTGGTTTACGGCGTTTGAACTTAAACACGCTTGCGATGTCGGCTATAAAATTTATGAAATATATAGAGCGTTGGTATTCGAAGAATATTCTATTCAAATAGGACGTACGTTTTTAATGATTGCGAAAAAAATGAAAGTTTATTCTAGTGTTATACCGAAAATGTACGATAACATAGACGAATTTATAGAAATTATAAGTAAAAAAGATGATTACGCGTATGAAAAAGATAAGTTTGTTCAAGACGAATGTACGAGATACATTGGAAAAATAAATTTGAATTCTTTCTGGGGTTATTTTGGAATGAATTATTTCGATCGAACAAAAACGATTGTCGCAAGTATGATAGAGTGTGATATGATGATGAGAAACGAATGTAGATATCATGTTATCGATATGATTAGATTAAATGATAAAAAAATATTATTAAGATACGATGATTTTGTAAGAACGCAACCGTGTTATGCTCAAACGCAAATAGCGGCGGAAACGACGTCGCATGCTAGAGAATTAATGCAGTATAAGATAGAAACGTTTCAAAATTTTTCATGCGGAACAAAATGTGATTTTTTCAATGATAAAATCAAGTTATGCGAAAAACACCAGATTATTTATATGGACACCGATAGTTTTTTTGTATCGTACAAGAATGATGATGACATCGTAAAATGGATGGGAAAATCGAATGGATTATTCGGAGATTTTGAAAATGAAAATAAGAAAGATGAAAGTATAGAGGAAATTGTTATACTGGGATGTAAAACTTATATGATGCAGATTCAAAATATAAAAAAAGATAACGACGACGACGAAAAGTTTAAATATAAAAAAAGAACGAAAGGTATAGGTCGTAATGACATGAGCGAAAGTTTAGAAACATTTAATGAGTTCAAAAAAATTTTATTTAATAGAGATAATTATAACGAAAATTACGTTGATGTAAATATAAAATCAAAAATGCACAGAAGAAACAATATAATTTACGTTGAGATGAAAAATGGTGTTTTTCAACCTAGCTATAAAACATTGAGGGAAACGTCGAGAAAAAGATATGTTATCGATCATTTAAATATAACGAAACACAAACAAGAAGGTTATACTCTAACTTTACCATTTGGATTTTTTCGTTTTGATGATGATGATGATGAGTAGTGATGTGAATAACGAAACGGTATTGAAAATACCTGTAAAAATTAAACAAGAACAACAAGATTTTCAACGGCAAGAACAACAACAACAACAAGATTTTCAACAGCAAGAACAACAACAACAACAAGATTTTCAACAGCAAGAGCATCAAGATTATTGCCGAGAAAATCCAGTAACGAATCCGGGACAAATACGGGTTCCACCACATTCGGTTCCACCATCACATTCGTTACGAACGTGGTTTTCAGACCCTTCGATGACCCCCAAAACTTATGGTTATACAAAAAGAATGAATAATTCGTTTAATTCGAGAAAAAAAGAAAAAATTGTTTGTTTTATAAAAAAATCAAAAAAAGCTATATATCCCGTACAATTGGATGATTCTTCTTCGTTTAATTTATTATCGCCAGAAGAGATATTTTTATTGCCCGGGACGTGCATTTTGGTTTTTTTTCATTTGTTGATCGAAATGCCATCGAATTTACGTGCAGTAATTCAATTGGAGACATCTTGTCGTAGATATTTTGTTACGGCATCTCCGCATGCTTTTGAAAAAGGCGAAGAACTTTTTATGATGATTCAAAATTACGGTGCTACGGGTATAAAATTTCCTCTCGGAAGTGTTACTGGTAAGTTATATTTAGAAGAAAAAATTTCGGACGTGATTGTTAAATATACATAAAATATGTAAATAAATAAATTTGATTATTATCGTGTTGTTGTTTTGTATTTTTTATTGTTCGATGATGGGTAATTTGAAAAAAAAAATAAACAAAGAGATACCAAAACGCATTTTACAATTATTGATAAAAAAAAAAGAAAGAAAGAAACCAATTTTTAAATTAGAATCGTACGCGTCTTTATTAAAATCTTTTGTAAATTCTTTCGTTCAGAAAAGTTTGAGCTCTAAAGAAACGTGCGCTTATTTAGGAACGAGCGGTACGGGAAAAACCACGGCTATGCTAAAGCATTTAATTAATCGTGAATCTTTGTTTGGAAATAATTCGGAATATGTCGGTATACATTACATAACTACGTCTTTGTTAAATGAAGAACAGGTTGCGTTAATAAGACCCGTAGCCGATTGTTTTTTTTATTATGTTATGGCCAGTCCTCCTTCCGTATCAGAATTAACTAAGTTAATGGAGGTTTCAATAGAGAAAAGAAATTTTTTGCATAAGGAAAATCCTAATAAAAAATACATTATTTGCTTAATATACGATGATATATACGTAACGGATGGATTAGATGAAAATGTCATAAAATTTGGCGATGAAAAATTAATATCTGTGTCGGAAGATAACGAAGCGTTTGAGATTCAAAAATTTATATTACATCAATTGAGCGTAAGTAGGAAAAATAGTAAAGATAAAAAAAATGACCTCAAAGAGAAAGTTAATACCGTCATAAGATCTTTGTCTAATCATTTGGATATAGTTTTTATGATAACGTGTCAATCTCCTGTCGGTACCAATTTAGCCGAGACGTTAAGAAATTTTAAGGTGTTTTTTTTTATGCCCGATCCCGCTAGTGAAAAAACATATCATTACATATTAAATAGGTATTTTAATAATGATAAAGTTAAAAAATTAATGAGCTATTTAATGAAAGAACGTAAAATAATGATCGTGAACTTGAATCAAAATTTACCGGATATTTTTAAGATTGGTTTTGATTTGTATTCAAATTCTTTGCCTTCTTATTTTTTTTTGAAAATGGGAAGGGTATCCCAACAATATATAAGAGATAATAGAAGAGCGAATAGAGAATTAGGAATAACTGTCGACGATGGTGATGATAATGACGGTTACGTTTTAAATAAAAGGCGCAAACAACGACGACGACGACGACAAAATAACGATAGTAATGGAGATATCAAAAGATCTTCGCGTATAAGATCGATATTTGGAAGGAGAAGAAGAAAAACTCAAGGATCCGAAGGTTCGTCGTCGTCGTCTGGCAGTCGAACGTCTAGATTAAAATCCTTATTCGGAAGAAGAAAAAAAAGTACGACAATTCGTTCGCAAATGATGAAAAAAAAAAATGGAAGTAGTGGAACGTCTCGTTTTAAAAGTCTTTTTAAAAGAAAAAGTACAAGAACCTCGGCACCCAAAAGTGGTTTTGGTTCTCGTTTTGGTTTTGGTAAAAGGAAAAGTAACGGTGGTACTGCTCGATCGTCTCACTTTAGTTTTGGTAGAAGAAGAAGAAAAGGAACGGGAACGACGACGAGCGGAAGATCTAGATTTAGTTTTGGAAGAAGAAGAAGAAGATAATGAATTCAGAGGAATTAGCAAAAACGACTTTGGTTAATTTCGATAGACCTTTGGTCAGATTAACTAAAATAATATTGGATAATGATATAGATAAAAGATTTACTTTGATTCATAATGATAGCGTGGAATTGACAGGAAATCCCCCGATGATTTATTTTAAACATGCCGAAGCAACTATTCCGACGTCTTATTTTAAAAAAAATACCAGTCAACATGTTCAATACGGATTAAGTTTACCCATGTCTGTTAAAGATAGTAACTTAAGCAAAGAATATTTTCTCATGGTCAACTTAAACGGCGTCATCGTTCAATATTGTAACATATTGGAACACGGTTTTAAATTAATAATAACAAACCAATCTAAAACTTATAAACCTATTTCGGGAACGATGTGCTGTCTATCTTCAGCGAAAATTGTTTTTTCGATCATGCCGAAAGTTCAGGATGATTTGCGTATAGTAAGAACGGAAGGAGGCGAAGGTCATGTTTATAATTTGGTGTCCGTTAAAAATTTTATAGCAAGTGTAGGCGGTTCTTTAAAAGTAAATTTTGATTATCCCATGTTTAAAAATCATTATGCTTTGGTAGAGGGTGTAACATTTAAAAAAGGTATTTTTCGTTTTATTAGCGCACCATTACCGACAAAAACGTTGAATTATGAAATTTTACATGCGCCTAGCATTGAAGTCAAAGAAGGTGATGTTTTGGGTTGTATACGTTTTGTTAAAACCGTGGACATGACGGCCGTCGTTTCTTCGTTGCATGAATTATCGCCAAAAGTCAAAAAAACAAAAGTTGTGAACACGAAAGAAATCGTAAATGCTGCTAAAAAAATCACAAAAACTAAAAAGCCTCCGAAAAAAGTAAGTAAAAAAAATGAAAACGCAGCAGTAGAAACGATTGTGATAAACGAAAAAGAAGAAGAAAACGAAAAGGAAGAAGAAGATGAAGAAGAAGATGAAAGTGAGGAAGAAGAAGAAGAAGAAAGTGAAGAGGAGAGCGAAGAAGAAGAAAGCGAAAGAGAAGAAAACGAAAGTGAAGAAGAAATTAAAAAAAAAAAAGAAGAAGAAAATAAGAAAAAAAGAAAAAGAAAAAATTAACGATTGTATTTTAAATATATACATACATGTGTAAATGAACGAATGAATAAATGGTTGAGAAGATGTCTTCTTTTTTTTATAATATCGGTAGTATGTTGAGTGAGAAACACATGTTTCCCTTATTGTTTAGCTTACAATTAAACATGGAAAATTTATCGAAACACGAAAAACACTGTCGGATGACCAATAAATCTTTAAATGATACGAATAAGTTGTTGACATGTTTATACGAGGGAATTATTCGTAATTATAGAGGATGTGTTTGTTCTTTAAATGGAGAAAGATGCGACGATGAACGTTGCGGGTTTTTTTGTCCTCCCGTTGAAAAAAAAGTGAACATTTCTAAATATAAAGATTCTACGACGTCCGATATATTATTAATATCCTCGATCGTAAAACAACATAAACGACACGTAAATATTTGCAACGGTTTACATGCTGCAATCTTATACGATTTATTACCGGTATTGAGATACGTAAAAGATTATAAAAAAGAATTTTATCCTTTTTTATCTTTAGAACAAAAAAAAATATATAAAATATTTTGAACAAAAAAAAAACGAAATGAAAAAACAAAAAGAAGAAAATCGAACAGACGGATGCGTAATGGATACGTTTAAATATGTTGGTAAAAAATTGTTAGATCTTTTGTACCTAAAAATAAAGACGAAAAAAAGGTAGTTATAAAAATTAAAAAATCGAATAAGAAAAATTCTATGGGAGGAGGATTTTTTAAAAAATCCAGAGGTATCAGAAAACAAACAACCGGGAGGAGGAGGAGGAGAAAAAGAATCGCGTCTGATTTTATGAATAATTCCTTGTCTTTAATGGCGGATAACGGTGGTGGTGGTGGTGGTGGTGGTGGTGGTGATTCTGGAAATTTTTTAGAAGGATTATTAAATAGCGTTGGAGGATTCATTCAAGGAGGAGCTCAAAATATATTCGGCAACGTTGTTCAAGGAGGCTTAGAGTCTTTGTTACCAGAGTTACCGGAAATAGCTGAATTTTTACCCATGCTATTGCTATAATAATAATAATAATGGCGGCAGATGGTTTAAATGTAGAACAATTAAACGAAGCGATTAAGAGAATATTAAATGATTCCGTAGAAAATTCTAAAAAGAAAAAAAAAAAAAGTTATGCAAATAGAAAATACATGCAAAATCGATTACAAAACGAATGTTTGGATTATAATTTTCAAATGCGACGCCTATATCCGGGGCTCGTGTTCGTTCAAAGAAGAACGTTTTTCGATCCGTTAGAAGAAACGTATCTTTACGATCCTAACAGAATCGTTAAGAAAATTGGAAAAAAAAAATAATATGAGTGCGTCGAATTGGTTAAATTATTTTATTTTTTTCCATAAAAGCGTCATGAAAGAAAACGTTAAGATAAGAGATCGATTAAGTAAAAATTTTATACTTTTTTTGAATCAAAATATAAAAAATATGAGGATAACATCATTTGGACGTCGAAAGGATAAGGGAAAAAAAAAATTATGAATCATATTAAAACGTATGATGATGTTTCGTTTTTTTCTGAAATAGAAAACGAATTAATTTTATTATTGAGTGATATATTTGACGACGTGTTTAATGATTGGGAAAAAATGAACGATTTGCCGATGGAGATACATAGAAATTTTGTATACAGTATTTTGTTGGTAATGAATAAATTTTTTGATAATTTTTCAATAAGAGGTGTTTTTAATAATAATTTTACGGGTGATTATAACAATGTTTGCAAATGTTGTATCTTATTCGGTTTGCCTAATGAATTTTTCGATAAATTTAAAAAATTAACTACTATCAAAATAGATAAGAGAAAAAGGGGTACAATTTATTTTTTTTTGTTAGCTTTGGTGGTAATCTTACCATATTACGGTTGTTACAAGCCATCTAAATCTATTGTCAAAAAATTATTGAATGTCGATAAATTGAATATAACATACCGGCAATTGTCCTTAAGCGCTCATTATAATTTTGATAAAATATACGATGTTGTTTTTGTGTAAAAAAAAAAATGAATAACGTTTTGAGTTACATGATAATTTTAAATAATAATAAAAAAAAAAAATTTCTCTGAATTATGCACCAATTACAATTTCAATTTATTTCGACATTGGAGTTGCGAGAACGATTATTATCTTATACACAAAAATGCGAAAAAAAAAGAAAAAAAAGAAGAAGAAGAAAAGATAAATAAAGACATTATATTTTTAAAAACGTATTTAAAAATGTATAAAATAAATAATAGATCGGATATTATTTGTTCTGTTGTGAAATTAAATGAAAGAGAGTTAGAAATGTTGAAAAAAATAAATTAATGGGCTCGGTCGTTGATAATAAAAAAAAATTGATGAAAAATCTTGTAAAAAATAAAAGGAAAAAAATCACGAAATATCCTGTTGTATTCGTATCTTTTACCAAGAATAACAAGCAGATATTTGTCAAGCACATGCGCGTTCCTTGCATTACATTATGATCGGTGTTATACCGTCAATAAGATTTCAAACGAGCTTGGCCTCGTCTTTTGAAAACAACGAAAACAAACGCATAAAAGAATTGAAAAGAAAAAAACCGAATTTTAATTATTTACTTCACACGCAAAAAGTTATAAAAAGAGCTAATAGTCGCATGTTTAGTAATCAGGTAACATCTCAGAATGTTACAAAACGCCCGAGGAGTACCGACGTGGATTTAGAAGACGTTTACACGGTTGTCAGAGTGCCCGCGCTTTTGAGTAGGTTTAATTTGACCAACTCGAAATTGGACACAAACAAATGTTTGGACATCATAGAAAAAACGTCGCAAAATAAAGTCGAAAAACAAGCGAATACCATTTTTTTAAACAAAATCGAAAATATAAGTCCTAAAACGTAAGAAATAAAAAAAAAAAATGGGAGGTGCCTTAAGCGGCATCATGAATTTTGGTACCAATTTGTTGAGTTCAGGTTTTAATGCGGTAACGGACGTTTTTAGCGGACATCTCGGCGACGTGACAAAAGACATTATGGGAGGTTTATCGGGTAAAAATTATCATAAACAAAGGAAAATAAGAGAACAAATGCAGAAAAGTATGCAACAAACCGTAAGTAGGGTAAACGAAATAGCTAACAACCTTCAACAAGGATACTTTCAAAACGCCCCGATAGATGTTCAAAACGAATTGATAGAGGACTTAAGAGCGATACAAAATCAATTGTTAAGTTTAAATCAAAAAAAAGATTTGGCCAATAAGATCATCAGCATAGGTAATCAATTTGGAGGTAACGAAAATTCAAAAAACGAAACAACAAAAAAAAAGAAAATAAAACCGATAAACGATTATGAGTGTAATTTAATAAAAAACATTTTAAGAAATAATCTCGCATTATTCAAATTAACGACTATGGGCACGGGATATAACAAACGGATTACTAAAACAAAAAAATAATTAAAAGTAACAAAATACGAAAGATGAAAAAAAATAAGTTTTTTTTAAATAATTCCTCGTGATGGACAGAAGCTATCAAACGTACCATAAATTTTTGGATGCTTTTAAAAAGGCGAGATTAGAAATTAATCCTACCGTGTCGCCTCAATTGGACGTTGCCAATAGTTTTTTAACAGATCAAACGTTAATGTCCACGTGCATGAGCGCTGGTTTTTTAAAAAAAAGAAAAAAAATGTCGATACCTTACGCTCACGAAAACGCGATCCAATCGAGTTTTGGCGTGGCCAATCCCAATTTACCTTTAACTCATAATGCAATCGTTCCACATTCGTTATTTAATGATAAACAACAACAAGAAAAATATAACTCGACTGTTGACATGCATTTTTCGGTATATGGTGGTGGTTTTCAAACGAAAAGGAAAAAGAAAAGATAATGCAACGACAAGAAACGAGCGAAAAAATACGTTATGTCGTAGACGGAAACGTGGCGCATAAGATTTTACAAAATTTAGAATATTTAGTTCATGCCGAAATTAAAAATAATAATGACGTATTTCTCGAAAAAAAAAATACGACTTTAGGCGGTAATGTAGAAGAAATAAAATATTCTCGAGACAAAAACGATGATGATGATAATGATGAAAATGATGATGATGATGATGATGATGATGGTGTTTATGTTAAAAACGAAATAAGTAAATTAGAAAATATACTTAATAATAATAATAATGAAAGAAATGATAATGCCACTAACGAAAAACAAAATAAAATAATTGATTACGTTAAATACGTCGGTCCGAAGAAGGATCAAGAAACAACCACCGTGTTAACGTATGGTAGGAAAAAACAAAAAGACGAAATTATTTCTTCGAAAATACCCGTTAGAAAAGGTTTACCTTTCAGGTCGATTCATACGAAATTAGACAGAAACGAAATGAACAAATTGTACGATCATTTGATAAAATTAAACGAAAAACATTACAGAACGATAATAGATGAAAAAAAAATGAAAAAAGCCCATGAAACCGGTAATTTGGACGGCATAAGAATAAATTTGATCAACAAGGATAATAAGCGATATTGCGTTTTAAATTTAACGGAATATGCCAATTTGATATTACCTTCTAGAAAAAATATAAAAAAATTTTCGAAAGAGATGTCTAATAAAAAATTCATAAGGCTATTTAATACGTAACGTTATTGTATTTAACGGGGTCCGACGCACCGTCCACGGTTCCACAATAAATTCTTAATGTAATTTACTTTATCGTCGTCTTGGGTAAAAAACCAATGGGTTTTATCTATCAATGTTTGCTTGGCCTCTTCTATATCGGACGAACTCGTATAATCTTTTTTTATGAATATTTTCACGGTTGCCGGTTTTATACCGTTTAAAAGGCTTAAACGAAAAACTCGTTATACCTTCGGTAATTTTATGTTTGCTAACCATCATGGAATCTATAGGCGTCGTTATTACTTTGTACTCTTCATTTTGAGTTTTATTCATTTGTTGTATAATGGTGGTTTCGGGATATAATTGCTTATACTCCAATTCTATCGTTTTATGTTCGATAGATAATATATCCGCGGTAGTTTGTTTGGTCACGGCATTGAAATGAGCGCTAGTACCCGATGATCTGGCCGTAGATTTGTCCACCCATTTGATGTACGTAAGAGCAGGAGTTTTATTTCTCATATACAAAAACCTATTCAAAACGTTAGTCGGTTTCAATTCTACCTTAAGATCCACGTTACTCAAAATATTTTTATCCGGCATATTGGCTTTTTCGGAAAAATGATGTAAGGTCGTTACGTAACCATCGGTTTTTTGCATAAAATTCATGGCGTCCCTTCTGAGGTGAGCATTAGGATGAGCTGTATTTATCGAATTATCTCGACCTACCAACGTGTATTCGTCGCCTTTAACTATTGGCGTCATTAAAAACATCTCGTCCGTTCCGGTGGCATTATTTCCGATGGCGAAAACATTATTTGTAACCGTGTAAGCGGTTGCGGCCACAACCTTTCCGGTACCAAAATTAGGATCCGCATTTATTTCTGTCTGCCTATGTTTTTTAGGATGAATCCATTTGTGATCCAAATTATTTTGAATAATGCTTTACGGAAAATGAGGAGCCGTTTTCGTATATTTATCCACCTCGTAAAGACAATTTAACGCATTCAATTCGTTGGACGTTTTCGTTTGATTAAAATAAACGGTCACGTTCGCGAGCATAAGGGACGCCCACCTTTTTCTAGGCGAAAAACACACGCATTTTATGGGTAAATTTTCTGCGGAACATTTAAAGATCACCTTGTCTCTAATAGCTAAGGTTTTTGGATCAATTATGCCCGTCATATTGGGTCGTTTATAAAAAGTATAAGTAGAATCTACTTTTTCGCGTGAAAGCACTTTGGTTTCCATTTTTTTTAAACCAAAAGTCGTCGTTATTTTATTTTCTTGAACGCTCAAATAAGGATTTACAACCTTTCCGACCATTTCGGGTTTTAAAAATCCCCCCCACGTAATAACGTCTTGATTATATTTTTTTTTCCTTTTTGATACAACATGCGTTCCTTCTACGGACTGTAAAAAACGTTTCAAACCCATTTTGTAAAAAAAAAGCAAGATATGCGATATGAAATAAAAAAATTTAATCATTTTTTATATATATATATTTTAATTAATAATATTTATAACAAATCAATTTTTTTCATTATAATTTCTAAATTATTATGAAGAAATTTTTCTAATATTTTCGTGTTTTTTTTATTCCAATTATCTTCCGAATAAACTTCCAAAAGCTTGTTCGTCTCGTTCTGAACTTTTTTCGTCAACGACGGTGCGATATGCACCAAGGTGCCGTAAAGATTTGTTAATACATCCCTATCGTAACATAAATTATTTATTATCCTATCGTATTTGCTATTCCTGTTCAATTCTCTTTTCACAAGCTTCTTTAAGGGCACCGTCCATTTTCGAACGCCGTTTTTTATAATCTCATTATTGGCGAACTGTTGAACTTGTCTTAATTTTTTTTTATTTTTAACCAACTTATCATTTAACAATTGAATATTTTCTTGCAAAGTATTCGTTTTATTTATTTCGCAAAATTTTTTTTCTTCTTCCGACTCATCATCCGACGATAATATCATTATATTTTTTTTAGTACCTTCATCTAATTTATTATACAACAAATTACGATAATCTATTCCATTAGCTCGTGTCGTTTTTCTTTTTTTTTTAACATTCATTTTTTTTTCCCTTGTTTTTCACACCGTTATTTTCTTCGTTATTGTTATTATTGTTGTCATCATTATCATCATAATCATTCTCATCATCATCATCATCATTATTATCATCATCATCATCTTCATCGTCGTCGTTTTCATTAACATCACCATCATGATCGACACCATTATCGTCGTCATTATCGTCATCATCATCATCACCGTAATTTTTTTTTCTCTTCATTGCGCTTCTTTAACATATATGGCTCGCATACCCGAAGCTCTTAATTCTCTTTCTTCTCTTCGCAATCTATTTGCCTGCGGTAAAGCCGTAAGTTCGTGGACGCCTTCCCTATATTCTTTCAATGAAAAAATTTTTTTTTTAAAAATAGTACCATCCAAAAAATGCTTGTACGTAAAAGGACCGTTAGACGTTCGCTTGTCTTCTCGTAAATACGGTGCAATTGCCGATAAATTTGATAATCTATCCATAAAAAAAGTACTTAATATGATAAATTGAAAAAATTACAACGACAACCGCTTCGATATGACGGCAAAAATACTTTCTCCGCCGATTATAAGCAACGGTCGCGTTTTTAAACTATGCGATATTAATAAAAAATCCAAATCTCAAGCAACCATCGCGTGTTTATTCGACAACAATAAAGAAAAGTGCATGCTTTTCGGAAGAGTTCCCAGAAAATGGAGCGACAAAAATATATACGTATTATTAAAAGGATACATGGGCAGACATGATCACATAATTCTAAATAAAAAATCCTTACAATTGTTCATAGAAAAATTTCCGGAAATTTACGAGTTCATGAATAGCAAACAGGGATGGATTTACTGGGGGGGTGCGGGGGGGGTGCTAATTTGAGTAGTTTTCCTATCAAATACAAACAGCTCTCA
>JAODVQ020193372.1:0-14281 GCA_025400075.2 Phenganax stokvisi
AAACCATTGTAAATAGTTACATAATTCAGCTTATACACTGCAAAGTAACTATATATAAGCCATAAACACATAAACATAAACACTTGAATTTTCCACAAATAATACAAATCATGCGAACTATTTATGTAGCTAGTAACGGTTTGCACAAAGTAGTTTTGATGTCCCTGTGTGCTTAGCATGGATTTGATGTTGTCTTCATCTTTCCAAACATTAGGAAAATGTAATACTGCAGCAGCAAAAAATTGTAACTGTTCAGGCATACTATCATGCTCCAGGCTCAATAGATCTGACATTTGTCTATGAGGTAAATTTAGCAAGCAATACTGGAAAAAGTACTCTTTCTTAAACAGAGAAACCATTTTGGTCCCAACTAGTGTTGATCCACTTTTGTACTGCTTTGGTACTTTTGAATTTGCATCAAAGGTGCGAAGCCATTCAATGATGCTAAGAGAGTTTACATTTTGAGGGCGTTCCCAGTATTTTAAGACAATTTTGTTTTGTGCAACTTTGTTGCTAGTAGGAACAAGAAATCGTTTAGTTCGGCTATTACACCATGCAACTTTCTTGTTATACAAAAAGAAGCACATTTCTGTTTCTGCTGGACTTTCGCACATTAGATAACATGTACCAGCTTGTCTACCATCAACTTCATATGACTACATACTGTCTAAGGAAATGGATCCCTGAAATTTTGTAACAGGATGTTACATATCGCAGTAGCATAGCTGCACCATCTGTTGTTTGGTAGTCCATACGACATTTGAAAACTGGGAGAAGAGTGTATGCTCTTAAATTCATTGCAAATTCTTCTGCTGGATGTTTTAAGTGTTGAACATGCCTTCCATTTCTGAAAGGACTGGTTTTTGTCAGTGTCAATCTTGTAAGCATCACCTCGAATATTTTAATTGACATTTCTATCATATACTTG
Source organism: Phenganax stokvisi (assembly GCA_025400075.2). Lineage (NCBI taxonomy): Eukaryota > Metazoa > Cnidaria > Anthozoa > Malacalcyonacea > Clavulariidae > Phenganax > Phenganax stokvisi. The sequence continues at coordinate 929 of JAODVQ020193372.1, forward strand.
CTTAATACTTCCAGGATTAATTCGAAAAAATTGACTAGCTTTGTTAATACTTGGGAAAACCTCACTCCAACCAGAATTCACATGTGTCATTCTCACAGTCCTAGGCATTCTCATTGCTTGCCTACAGTGCTTTTCATACTTTTCATTGTTTGGTAATTTTGGAAGTCCTAGCACTTCACACACTTGATCTTTGTTCATTTTTGACCAATTTTTAATTCCTTGTGATTAAGCTTGTTGTCTTAATTATTTTAAACTTGGGTTCATTCTTTTATTATACATTAATTTTTAGAATACATAACCTGTGATTTTACCTAGTACCCAACCTCCTGCAAGGCCCATAACACCAGAAGCAATGTGTTGATATTCGTGTATTTCATTTGAAGGTCTCTAATAATCATCCAAGACAGGTTCTTGTTCAAGTCTAAGTTTAACTCATGAACTTGCTCCAGAAGTTGATTTAATCCATCATTGGTTGTGTTAATGTTTTCATTTGCATCAGACAATTCTCGGCGAAGTCTAGCGATCTTGTCTTTCCTAGCAGTTTCGCGCTCATACCATTTCTCACGGTCAGAAGAAAGTTTTTCTATAGCTAAGTTGTGTCTTTTCATTTGTTTTTCGTATCCAGAATGATTTAGTTTACTAAACAAGAATCCAGTGCCTGCAAAAGAAAATGCATTAAATATTCCACCCGCAACTGTTGCACCCATTTATTTAAGATTTTTTATTGTCAACTCTTTCTGGAATAATTTTCTTGTCTTCAAAGTATTTAATGACTATCGACCCAAGCATCACAACTCCTGCTAACTTTAGCACTCAATTTACGTTTTGAGGTGTACCTAGAGGTTCTCCGAATGCCTTCTTACTTAACATGGAAACACCAACAGCTGACAACGTCAACACAGGTGCACTGTAAGTTTGATTAATGTATTTAGTTTCAATACTCATTTATTATGTGTTAAAAATTTTTTGTTTCAGTTAGTTTCAGTCAAATGTGTCTAGTTTAACATCATTTACTGAAGGACTAGGTTGGTCTGCCACAGGACTACTTGGTTTTTCGGAAATGGTGTTTTTCATATACCAGAATAAACCAATTCCGAATATGACAAGACCCATTCTTACTGCTGGTAAATATCTCCAGGTGTCTACATGTGTTTGGTTCTCAAGTTCTTCTTGTTTCTTCTGTTTTGCTAATTTGGCTTGTTTCGATATTGCAGCTAAACGCTTACCAGATTCTATTTTCTTCGGATCTTTAACTTTGTTTTGCATAGTTATACTAATAGGTTGTGTATCAGATGTTCTTGTTGTGGAAAGTCGTGAGCTAGTTTCCATTTATTATAAGTGTAAATTTAAATAAAACTATGTGGTCAAACCTTAGCTAGTTTTTAGCTAGACCTAAAACTTGTGTAAATTTAGCTGAAATTTGATCGGTCGAATTTTGACCAGTTTTTAGCTAAAACTAAGTTCGGTCAGTCGAAATTTAGCTAGTTTTTAGCTCAACCCACCTGAAATTAGTGTATGTTTATTATGCATTTGTTACTGTATCAACTGCAACATTTAAATTAGACTCATTTCCATAACTCTTCCCAGCCATTTTTCTAATACTAACATAAAACATTAAGACATCGTTTATGTATGAAACCTGATCTTTCAACCAAATGAAACACCTAATGGTACAGCTTGATAACCACCACAATTCACTACATCTTTGCTTGTTATTCTAAGTGTTTTTATACTAAGTATTTCTTGATGACCAGACTTCATGTATACACAAGTTGAATACATAATAGTGATGTCTTTAATGACTGCATCATTATCAAATGTATGGTTCAGTAAAGTTATTTTTGTTTTGTCGTTGACATCCGGTAGATTAATTGAATCGCATGGATAACCACTGTTTATAGTTTTTCGAATACGCATAAGACTTGTTGATATACTTTCATGGAAAAAGTTGTACAAGTATGTTTTTATACACGGTTGACTTTCACCTTGTGTGTAGCCATAGTTGAGACTCATTTATTTATCAGTTTTCTAAGCAAATTCTTAAGACAGTCTTGTTTTTGTAATTTGTTGGTGGGTTATATTGTTTAAGTTTGATGTACAACAATACAATTTCACTAGGATTATCCACGTAGTCCTTCAAATTAAATGACTTGTTTATAACAAACTCATAATTTTCAGTGGGTTTTCCAAAGTAATTCTTATTGTTATTACCTTTGACTATCCCACGATAGTTCCCAAATAGATAAACTAATCCAAGATCAAATTCTTGGGTATTTTTATCTTTCTTAACGAGTACTAACTTATACTGAATACGAGTATCTCCATATAGAGTACTATCGGTGTCAAATGTATGTGTTTGAATAGTTAACCTTGAAGTATCGTTACATAAGTCTTCTAGATAAGGAATCGACAGAGGAATGCCATTAATTGTGGCTGCAGACCACTCCAAGATGATGTTATTTCATTGAAGAATATATCAAAGTATAATTTAGTACTGCAGTCTGCTTTGTTGTTTTGGTGTGTATCCATAATTGAGTGTCATTTATTACAGTATGAATTTTGGTATAATTATTCCAAAAACTAATATTGTAAGTACGATTGACAGCACATCTGATTGATTAGGTTTAATTTGCAGAGTAACTATATTAGGTGTAGATTTAAGGTCCGGATTAACCGACTTAGGCCTAGGTTTAAGTTCCAGATCAAGTGACTTAGACTGCGCATCAACTGACTTAGGCTGCGGATCAACTGACTTAGGTTGCAGATCAACTGACTTAGGTTTAGGTTTATTAACATTTGCATTTTCATCAAAGGTCATCGACCTAGTTGCCATGGTGAGCGTATTATTAAATCGTTCTATGGGGTGATCTAATATAATCATATTTGATGGAACCAAAATAATTCCAGGACTAATCACCAGATTAAGAACGACATTTGTGTCTTGTATGGCTTGTCTCATGTTCGACACACCCACAGCTGGATCATCTTGAACTATGGTGTCTTGTACAAGCTTATGAAATATATCTTGAGTTTGGGAACTTTTGGCGCCTTTGTTGACTATAGACCATCTAGTCTTAGCTTGTGCACCTAATATGCAATACACATAGCTTTCTACAGATTGTTGTAATAACTTTTGCCCTGTGTCAGTTAGACCATCACTTGTTGGTTTAATGAATGTGTAGGAGCAAGATCGGTTTTCCTTACTTGCATTGCAGGCCATGATTCAAACGCGCATCAAACCTTTTGCATAATTTAATTTTATAGATACGGTTTAAACTAGAAAATGTAAAGTTACAAGACAAAATTATCTAAATTATACATAAACCTTACTTGTTACTTTCCTTCACACTTACTTCTATGGCCACGTTGTCCTGCTCACCTCTGCTTATTACCGTTATACTCTTATTTAACCACATAATGTTTGACTGTTCACAAGCTTCATCATTTATACTCAGCCAGCGCAGTCATCCGTAACAATACGAATATATTATGTATAAACAATAGTACACATATATGACAAGTAATTGCCGTTACAGAATGACTTCCAGTCGCTATCAGATTTGTTTATGATCTTGTCAATGTATTCATAGCCTATTCCTAAGATTCCCATAGTTTTGTTATGTTTTGGACTCACGTAATGGTAGTTTCTGATCTTAGTTTTGTCATCTTTTTGTAGTAACCTAGATATTGCTTCTCGAGTATGCACTAATTTGTATTTCCATATTTTTCTCGCGGGAATGTTTTCTTGTATCAGCTTGATGACGTCATCATCTACATAAGCTTTGAGTTTCTCGGGATACCTAAGGAAGTGTTTCATGTGGTAGTAGAAATATTAGGTGACAATGCTCGTGATAATTTAATTTTCATTAACATAAATGTCAAAGCTAGTGATGTCCAGATCGTTGGTCGCTAGTTTTAATCCTGTTACAGTACCTCATGTGTTCCAAATTCTAGGTGTCCAATACAAAGCATAAGAATATTTATCCTCAAATGTTTTTATGTAATGTCTGTTCTGTATGTTTCAGTAGCATCATAATCTATGCTTGTATCAATTGTTTTTAGGTCTGGGGACAGTACTACATTGAATTCAAATTTATCGAGGTCAGCATGGGGATACTTTTCAGCGAATTCGTCTCGTAGTTTTTGTCTTTGCGTGTTATAGATTGATTTTGCTTGCTTGTAGATTGCCCATACACAGCTTTGTAATACTTATCTAGGTTCATTTATTTAAGTATTAAATAAATGTATAAACTAACTGTGGTTATTGACGTTGACAAAAACAATGAAACAACTTGTGATTCTAGGCTGCTAGTCAAGTCAGTCACTCTTTACTGCGCGTACAAAAACGCAATTGCGTGGGAGAATAAATTTATTACCAATGACAATGTAACGCTTTTACTTCCTGTTGGATATTTGACATTCAAAGACATTAAGAAAGAACTAGCCAAATATGACGTCATCATTGCAAAACTTCCATACACAAACAAGGCAAAAATATTTTGTAAAAATGATAACCTAAACCTTAAGAATTTTGGGCTATTACTTGGATTAACACAAAGTAAGAAAATCGCTCAGAACACATGGGTCGAATCTGACAACAAATGTGACATAAACCTAGGTCTAAGATATGTCAGCGTACATTGCGATGCCTGTTAATAAGTCCTTAAATTTCAACACACACGAACAAAGAAGTTCTGCTTTTTTGACTTTACCAATTACTCAACGCAAATATGCAATGGTTCAGTGTTACATTACAAAGACATTGAAAACGAGGTTTTAATTTACAATGGCGTATGGAATAAGTTTAGGTTTGATGTGACTAGAAACCTAGTTTAAAACATTGAGACTGGATCCGTATTATTAGAACTTTACATACGGTAAAAAATCATAATTAAATGGACACAAATGAAGTGAGTCACAAAGCCGCATTTACCAAAGAACAAGAACTTTGAGACATTTACTATGATCCTAAAACTGGATATCAATCTGCGGAAGAACTATACCAAAAAGCTTCCGAAGCGGGACTAAACATTTCTCATAGACAGGTCAAAGAATGGTTGAAAAGTCAAGACACTTACACAAGATACAAACGTATTGTGAGATCCGATAAATTCAGCAAAACTTATGTAAACAACCATGCTGATCAAGTACAAATGGACTTTGTTGATATGAGCAAACTTGAGAACAAAAACAAAGGTTATACTTGGATATTAACATCTGTGGAAATCCTAAGTAGATATGCATTTGAACTTCCTGTGTATAGAAAAAACACCGACAACATGACAAAAGCTGTTGAGAAACTACTCGATGAATTTAAATCTAGATTTGGGAAATACCTAGATGTTATGCAATTTGATGATGGAAAAGAATTTTACAACGTAGGTGTTAAAAACTTGTTAGCTAATCATGGAATTGAATATTTTTCCACAGAGAGTTATAGAAAAGCAGCTATTGTTGAAACATTCAACAGAGCATTGAAAACTATCATGTGGAAGTACTTCTATTCAAAAGGTACATAGGAATAGTTGAACATTATCGACGATCTTGTCAATAATTACAATAAAAAAAATACAGCACGATATTAATGAAATGGAGCAAAAGGTATAAGTTTCTTAGCTAATAATTTATGGATATTAGCATTAGCGTTGACTTGGTTCTATATGACATGTACAAAAACAGACAAAAAAAATATTTTTTTTCATATATAATAAATGAGTACGAATTAACTCCTGGATATAGAAAACTCAAAATGTCTGATATCAAAGGCATTAGAACAAAGCATATAATTACTTATAATCCAAACAAGGCAAATCCAGAAGAAGAAATTTATATTGATATTCCAAAACTGAGACCTGATGCTTGTTTGGTTCCTGGAAGTTTGAATTTTAAATTCGATTTCAAAAACAAAAATGACAAGTGTTGGTTTTTAAACAACCTCGGAAAACTATTAGTAGAAAAATGAACTGTTTCTGTAGCAGGTGAAAACGTTTATGATAACACTGGTCAAAGTGTGCTTGAAGTATACAAAGATCTTTGGTTGCCTGAACATGTTAGAGACGAATTAGTTGAATATCGAATCGCTAATGAAAACACGAGGAAATTGATTTCCGGTTCTGATGATGGAGCAAAGACTGGGACTACTCAAAAAGTATCAGATGCTTTGATGCAACCTGTACATGGAAAAAAGCAAAAAATTATACTCAACAAAATTATGGGACATCATGGGTTATATTCACCTTGTTCTATGGGGCATAATTTCCAATTCAAGATCAGGTTGCCTAAAGCTTCTGACATCATGGCAGCTCAATCTGGCGAAAGTGTTGAAGCATACACGTTAGAAAATATTGAGCTTGAGTATGAAACAATCGAAAATGAATCATTAGCTGGACAAGCACTAACTGGATACGATGGTAGAAGATCATTAAGCTTTGAACATGCAACTTTGATGAAAACAGTTGAGTGGGACAAGTCAAGTACACTAGTAAATGAAACTGTCAATCTACCACGAAAGAGCATGGCAGCCATTGTCATGTTGTTTAGGAACAAAACAATTATAGATAGTGAAGAATATGTTTATCCTAATATAGAATCAGTCAAAGTGACAATCGAAGAAGTACCAAATTGTATCTATAGTCAAGGAATTAAGGAAGAAGAATTATACCCCAAGGCAAAAACATTCTTTGGTAACCACAATGACAAACTTGAAATAACAATTAGAAAATCCTTTAAAGATAAATTTGCATTGGTGATTGATCTTAGAACTGTTGAAGATAATCACTTGGTCGGATCTGGTAAGAAACTTATAAATACACAAAATGGAGTACTACTTGAGATCAAAAAGGCCACATCAGCAAATCTATTGTGCAAGGTATTTGATATAAGTGATGGTCTGGTTAATTTCAAAAACAAAATAATTGAAAATGTACATTATTAAATGAATGAAAACGAATGAAGTGAGTTTACATAGGGATTTCAATCATGTGTCTGATAAACTTAATCAAGAAACTTGTAATCAACTTATGAGAATCTATGACAACCATTATGACAAATACCAATCTGATCATAAGAAGTTTAAGAAACTCAAATGGGTGGAAGTTTCGTTACAAACTATGGGTATTGTTTCGACCGTTGTGGGGGCTGGAACTAGTGTCATTAATCCACTGACTTTGATTGTCACTGGAGTTGGAACTTTAATTACAACTTTGTTAAGTCAAAGTAAGATGGAAAATCGAGTAGAACAACTTAGATTCTCGAGTACAAACTACAAAAAGGTTTGTAATCATATTATCACAATTTTGAGAACTGGAGAGTTTTCAGAATCAGATGAGATTAAATTACTAAGTGACTTGAAAGTCATAGATGACATCATCACAGAGATTGTTGGTTAGTCAACTGTGTAATTATATGGAAATCTCTAACTAGGAAAATTTGACATTCTTTAGCTCGTTTAGAATGTCACATTTTTCTTCGCAGCTGATGTCGCCTAAGTAGTCATTAGAAATAGTGTTCATGTCTTTTTTGTTGGGGTTGTAGATTGAAACGAGTCCACTAGTGTTTTCACGATGAGGTTTAGCAATCCATGTAAGTTGTTGAGTAATCACAGTCGTACTCAGACCATAATGTCTTGCCGAAAATGCTATATTTACAAGTTCTGAAGTCCTATTTTTTACAAATTTACCAGATGCACAATCATCGAGTATAATTAGCGAGTTTGTACCTTGAGCAAAGTCTACAATTTGTTTCAAAAATGGCTATACATGTTCTTGAGCACAACTTATAACTATGAAGTTTTCATCTTTATCATATGGTCAATTTTGGTGTGTTTTATTCCATTCATAAGTTGGGCAAATCAAAAAATATAATCAAAGTATCCCATATAGTCTTTTTCCAGTAGATTAAGTAGATAATGAGTCTTACCACAACATGTAGATCCAACAATTATCATAATAAATGGATTTTTTGTGTTGTTAATTTCTGGAGTTTTGAATTCTTTTGATTTATTTGAAATTTTTGATAAAATTCCTAAGCTCGTTGTGTTGGTTTGTCGGTTAGTGATTCTGTTGTTTCCAATTGACATTGTTCTGGATGTCCTTTATTGAATGTGTTTATTTTATTATTTATTACATGTTTGCCTACGATTAGTCCTCCTGAAAGAATTCCGATGATAGGAATATATGGGGTTATGTATTCAAGTATTAATCTTACATCCTGGCGGAATGGTTTGGATTGTATGAGTTATTTTCCTAGTTCTGTAGAATCATCAATGAGCTCAAGATATCGCATAAATTCAGAAAATTTTCCAACAACTGTGTCTGTTAACATTTTGTTTGTTTCAGCCAGTTGTTTCAGTTTGTAATCTTTGTGAATTCGTTCAAGTGTTTTCTCAGATGCTTTTTTGATGTAAGACGCTGTGTATTTAATTTCTTTTGCAGATGATAGTTTCAAAAGTTCTTCACGTGAAGTTATTTTTTTAGAACCCATTTATTATATATATTTTTTTGTATCGATTGGACCCCAAAACTTCTTCATTTTATACTGCTTTTAATTTTTTCTCTTATGAATATTTCTGTATTTTCTTTATTAGATATCAGTTTTCTTAGCTTATATATTTCATTTTCTAACTTCATAATTTCTCTATATATTGTCTCTTTTGCAAGATCTTCTAGTCTTTGAGGTTGTTTTGTTTCTTGATATTCTATTATATTTTGTTTTTGACTAAAACTTTTATTTATTTTATATATTATCGGACTTTCTTTCTCATTTACGTGTAATAATATGCAAATTATGGATATCCAAACCTGTTTGATGACGTCATTAAAATAAGCTTGATTACCATGCTTAATAATCTTTCTTGCCAATTCAGCTATATTCCTATGACTGCTTTTTGTCTTCAACCCCCGCTTGATATCTTTTTCAACTATAGGTGCTATTTTATCCCAAACCTGTTTTTTATCATCATGTGAAAGAGTTTTCCACTCAGATAAGTATTTCACAGCATATTTAATTAATTCATTGTTTTCTGGGTGGTGTTGTTTAAAAAAATTGCAAAAAGCTTGAAATTGGTAGTATTCCATTTTTGATTGTTTTGTTTTTTATGTCTGTTTTATTACAGGAAAATACAAAATAAATTGATTTCGTTTTGTTGCTTGTATTTATACTGCACGTATGATAAATTTAAACATGGCATCACCTAAAAAATTTAGACATGATGTCGGAAACACGTTTTAAGCGTGCTTGATAAACTCAAATCGTTGAGAAACATGTTTAGACGTACTTGACAAACTCACATCGTCTGCAAATATGTTTAGGCATGCTTCATGATGTCATCAGAATGGAATGTGAAAGAGCTGCTACTTTTCTATCTACCCACAGTGATTTTTGGGTAAGAGAATGGTATGTTTCATATCTTGGGTGATTGGTTCTTACCCCAGGCGTCCTCCAACACATAGAAGTCCTTCATTCAACACTGGGTCGAGGCTGAAAATTTTGCTTGACTTCTTTACTGATATTGTGTCTCTCGAACGCATTCGTTGTTTGGCCTTCCTCAGAAGCTCGCGTTCTTCTTTAAAGGATCCTTCCTGTATATGTTTCAGGATTTTCTTCTCAGTGTTTTGGATCCCTTTTATATCAACAGGGAGGATTGTACTGGACGATTCGATCACGACCAATTCCCCAGCCTTTCATTTCTTGCTTGCACATATAAATTTTGCCTTGCATCGAAGCAACCACGCCATAACTCACCTCACACGATTTCAAGATGAATAACTTTTGATTATTCTCCCACTGGATTCGTATCAAAACCGTGACTTGCACACACGATTGGTCCTTTGACTTCCGGATCAGTCTTGTCAATTTTCATGGATGTTTTGGCTGGTCGTTTTGGTCAGGCTTCGCTTGAAAGACTTAGGGAACTGTAGTCTCCAAATCCAACATTCAAGGAACTCTGCTGACACGCCCCTTGAAGCATCATCGGCTGGATTGAGCTCAGTATTGATGTAATTCCATTGACAAGGAGAAGATGCGTTGTGGATGATAGCAATCCAGTTTGCTACAAAGGTTTCAAATCTTTTGCCTTGGTTCTTGATATAGCATAATACACATGGACTGTCCGTCTAAAAGAAAGATTGATCGATCAGAAAACTAAGTTCCTGACACATTATTTTGTCCAGTCTGTTTGCCATGACCATGACAACTCCATACAAGGAATCGTGACGGGTTTCATAGGTGCAAGTTTTGATTTGCCCATCACAAATGAAGTCCTTACCTTGCCGTCTGTATCTTCAATTCTAAGATACGTTGCAGCTCTATACCCTTGTTGTAAGGCATCGACAAAGTGAAGGAGTTAAGTGTTGCTGACTTTGCCTGAATCAGCAGACTTAAAGCAGCGATCAATGGAATGTTGCCTTAACTTAGGTAACTCTTTTAGCCAAGCTTGCTAGCATTTCAGATAGCTTTCAGGAATTTTGTCATCCCATTCAATTTCTCGTGCCATAGATCTTGGAGAATGAGTTTGGCTTGAAGAAAGAAGGGAGCAACAAACCCCAATGGATCATACACGGAACAAACAGTCGACAAGATGCCTCTTCTCGTTTGCAGGTCGATCTTTGATGACAATCTTAAACCCAAATTGATCCAATGATATGTTTCATTGTGCACCAAGTGCTCTCTCAACGGGCTGACTGTTGAAGTCGAGATTCTTGACCATGGAAGCTCTTTCAGATTCAGGTAAGGATTCGATTACCCTTCTCAAGTTGGAGAGCCATTTCGTAAATTTGAATCCCCCTCAGGCTAGCAACTCATTTAGTCTTTTTGCGAGATCAACTGCCTCTTCTTTGCGGACAGAATAAAGGCTATTATCGACATAGAAGTTCTTTTCTACAGTTTCGATAACCTTGGGCTCAAAATGCGTCTTATTATCTTTGGCGGTTTTCTCGGGTGCAAAGTTATTACAACTTGGGGATGATGCACCGCAGAATAAATGAACCCTCATTTTGCATTTTTGCAGCTCTTTGGAGAGGTGGCCTGCAGGCCACCACTGAAATCTTAGAGCGCCGCAGTCAGCTGACAGAACGCGCACATGGTAAAACATTGCTTTCATATCAGTGATCAACGCAACCTGTTCTTCCCTGAATCTAGTCAACACACTGATGAGGGTGTTTGTCAGGTCCGACCCCTGTAGCAACTGGTCAATGAGGGAGGTGTCACGATGTTTTGCTGAGCAATCAAATACTACTCGAACTTTGTCAGGTTTCTGCGGGTCTAACACCGGGTAGTGGGGAAGATACCATTCAGTTTTCAGAGGTCCAAGATCTTGATTAGATACCATTCTAGCATAGTCTTTAGAAAACAATTCATCCATGAATTTTCCGTATTTGTTTAATAGCGAAGGATCATGTTGGAGTTGTTTGTTTAGCAAACAAAGACGTTGTTCAACTTGTAATTGGTTGTTGGACAGATGCGGTGGGTAGTTTTTCCATGGCAATCCAATTTCATAATGCCATTCAGCAGCTGAGCTGACTGATGCATGATGTTCAGCGCTCTCTTCTCATTTTGAGACATGGAAGCTTTCGTCTCATAGTTGACGTCATTGAGTTCCATGTTACAGTGCTCTCCAAAACGTTGGTTGAGAGCATGTCCATTTGAATGCTGTTCACGGTTGGAATATCTATGTCCCTTCCATGTGGTCCATTTAGAACCCAACCTAGCAGAGTTCTTGTGGCAAAGGGTCTGCTATTCTTGCTCATTTATACCTCGTGTGGTTGCAGAATCTCTGGAACATCACTACCGTTCAGAAGACCAATCTCAGCATGGATATGAGGCATAGAGATACCCTGAAGATGTGCCAGCGTTTGATGTCTTCTTGTTTCCCATCACACTCAGGATGAACAGGTAAACGCGGTGTTAAGTAAACCTCCAGATCAACAACTTCCAGCTCAAGCAAAGAGCATTTGATTAGAGTGCCTTTGCCTTGCATCATTGTCAACGAGAGACTTGTTTTGTTTCCCTTGTGTTTGATCTGCCTCAGAAGATTCTCAGTACAAAACGAGGTGTTTGAGCCAGAATCTAAGAACGCGTACGTCTCTACTGTCTCAGACCCTCCCTTTGCTCTCACTCTAACTGGAACGGTTGCAAGAGCCGTCACGGAAGAACCTTTTGATTCACTGTATGGGGTTTGACTCTTTACATAGCTGTTGACGTTGTGGTCTGGAGTTGAGTTATTTTCACGTTCTTCGTTCTAACACTGACATTCTACAATGTCATTGTTGAATCACTATTGGAAATACATGAAATTAAATACTTTTCTGCCAACTCTAATAAAAAAGCTGCTATTGTGGAAAGGTTTAATAGGACACTCAAGACAGCTATGTAGAAATATTTCTATAGTAAATGAACATATAAATGGGTTGATATATTGGATGAGCTAGTGTATAATTACAACAGTACAAAGCATAGCACAACACTAATGAAACCAAAAGATGTAAATAATAAAAATTAGGACGAGGTATGGACAACATTATATGGTCATTTATATGCGAGCTCATCATCTCTGCCGAAATTTAGAGTCAGTGATACAGTTAGAATATCTAAGTACAAATCAACTTTTGCCAAAGGTTATGACGCGAATTTCACGGAAGAGCTATTCAAAGGGTGTAAAGTCATACGTGGTGACCCAAATGTCTATGAAATAGAGGATTTAGAAGGTGAAACTATAATTGGTAAGTTTTATGAAGAAAATTTATCTACTGTTGATAAAACGGATGATGTTTATAAAGTGGAAAAAGTAATTAGAAGAAAGTAAAAGGTAAAAAGACAGCTCTTGTTAAGTGGTTAGGATATGATAATAAACATAATATTTGGATACTGAAAAGTAGTATACAAAATATAGAGTAGAATACAAAGATGGCAGAAGGATTTGATGACTTTGAAATGGAAAAAGTGGGTGAGAGGTACCTTGATTGTGATGATATGACTGATGAGCAATTGGATGATGAATATGAAAATCTTTCTAATAAAAGACTAGACTTACTAAGAAACAGTGATGACCCCATTAGACTTGAGGAAGTTCAAAAGAGATGAGGTTTCAGTAGTATACTAATAATTATTATTATTTTTCTGAAGGCATGGTCGCTAAGCCAGAATTTAGTATATTTTAGTACTACGAGAAATTGCTGACTAAGCAAAAAATGGGTAAAAATCGGGTGGTTTTTCGGGGGGTGTGATATGAGTAATGAGATTCAGTTTTTTTTTATAATAGTTAATAAGATGATTAATTTTCTATTCTTAGGTGAATAGAAGTGTAATATCCTAGGTTTGGCTTAGCTCCGCTCTCCGAAGCCGTGGTTGAGCCGACTG
>JAODVQ020193479.1:0-14274 GCA_025400075.2 Phenganax stokvisi
ACTTGAAACCATAAGTATTTCTGGCGAAGTAGTCCAGGCTGCCAGCCCTCAAAAAGGGCAATTGTACTCAACAACAACCATCTTTATCTTGCCAAAATTTGTCTGCGCAATCACAATGCAGAAATTGTGGGGGGCCCTTTCCTCACAACACCAGCCACTGTCCTGCAAAAGGAAAATTGTGCTAAAACTATGGAAAATTGAATCACTTTGTGAAAGTTTGTCGCAGTGCTAATCATAAAGTTCGTGTTGATCAAGATAGCAATACCCAAAAGTCTACCAAACAACACCCCAAGGTTCGACATGTTTCTGAAGCACCGGAAAGCAGTGAAAGCTGTAGTGAGGAAGAATTTTTATTCAGTGTCAAACCACCAGGTAAACACAAAACAACTCCTCACATCCAAGTCGCAGTGAACAACACTCCTATCAAAATGATCATTGACACTGGTGCCTCCATTGACACTATTGATGAATGTACTCTTAATAATTTGCGAAAACATACTCCTGTAGTTCTTCAACATTCTAATACATGCATATTCCTCTATGGTGCCACAACACAGTTACCTGTGGTGGGAAAATTCCGTGCAACGTTGGACTGCACAACAGGTTCCACAACCTCCCAAATTTACTCCATCAAAGGAAACTTTGGCTGTCTGCATAGTTATCACACAGCATCGTCTTTGGGTCTCATCCTGCTTAAAGTTAACAACGTGAAACATGAACACACCAGTAGTGATCAACTGAGGCATGAATATGCCCACCTTTTCCAAGGCATTGGTGCTCTCAAAAATTTTGAAGTCAAACTGGACATTGACAAAACCACTCCCCCTGTGGCACAAAACCCCCGTCACATTACTTTCCACATGCGTCACAAAGTTTCGGATGCTCTCAACAAGCTAGAAAAGGATGGAATCATTGAAAGAGTCTCAGATCTCACGCCCGGAGTCCATTGGTAGTCATCCCAAAGAAAGATGGCAATGTTCGGTTGTGCATTGACATGCGTATGCCAAACAGAGCAATTCAACGTGAAAGACATCCGACACCAACAGTGGACGATTTGGTTCACAAGTTAAATGGCGCTACTGTTTTCACCAAGCTTGATCTTCGTTCAGGATACCACCAGTTAGCTCTTGCAGAGGCAAGTTGGCACATAACAACATTTGCCACTCACAAAGGGCTTTATCGCTACAAGAAATTAAATTTTGGCACCAACTCAGCCAGTGAAATCTTCCAGCATGTCATTAGCGAACAAATCCTTGATATTCCGAATGCAATCAACATCAGTGAGGATATAATCATCACTGAGATAAAGCCCTTCGAGCCATTTTTCAACGCTTTTCTTTCATTGGATTGACATTAACCGAAGAGAAGGATGAATATGGTAACTCATAGCTCACATTTTTCAGATTGGTCTTCTCTGGCGCTGGAATTTCACTGGATCCCGCAAAAGTTGACGCAATTCACAATTGTTCACCTCCAACCTCAGTTAAAGATGTTTGAAGCTTCCTTGGCATGGCAACCTATTGTGCCAAATTTATACCTAATTTCAGCGACCTCACTGAGCCCCTACGAGCACTTGCAATAAAGAATGTGCCGTTTCAGTGGATGTCTAAACAAGCTCGGTCATTTGATGTCGTAAAAGCGGTCCTTACTAGCAACACAGTTATGGCTTATTTCGACAAGAGAAAGGAAACTGAGCTTATTACAGATGCATCACACTCAGGCCTTTCTGCCATTCTCTCACAGAAAATACTGGGATCAACAGAACATCAGATTGTTGCCTAAATCAGTCAGTCCTTATCTGATGTTGAGAGACGATACAGGCAAATGGAGCACGAAGCTCTGGCAATTATGTGGGCAAATGAACATCTCCACCTGTATCTAAATGGGGGACATTTCGCTCTAATAACTGACTGCAAACTCGTGAAGTTGATTCTAAATAACCCCCAGTCAAGACTTCCTGCCTGAATCGAAAGATGGAACCTACGTTTACAAGATTACGATTTCGATGTGTGATATACAAAAGGGCCCGATAATCCGTCCGATTTTCTTTCTCGACACATACAAGTCAGTGACACTAGTGAGAACAAACACTTCAAGACTATAGCTGACAATTACGTTTGTTTCCTGACCTAGCATGCTGTGCCAAAAGCAATGACGTTGCCTGAAATACAGCAGGCCACAGCAGCTGATCCCACCTTACAGCTGATTAGCCAATTCATTACAACTGGTAAATGGCACTTGATTGATTCTGTTACCTCACAGACAAATCCCAAAGTCAACGGTGGTGGTCTGAAAGCATTCCAAAAGATCAGAACAGAACTCATATTAACCCTTTAGGAGGCAGAGCGACATTTTTGTCCATTTGCCGCACGAGCAGAACGACATTAATGTCGCTTTTGACTTGCATAATTTGTATTGCTTGTATTGAGTTTTGATTGGCTGGTAGGCATGCAAATACAAATTATTTGAGATGCAGGCAATCTTGATTGGCTGTGGCTGTTATATTATTTAAGCTAGAGTGGTTAGTCTATTATAAATTACAATTTGAAGCACGAGTAAGTCCTGGGCAGATAAACAAGATGGCTGACGCCTGTGAAGCTGGAATGTTGAGAAGAAAATGAACTTTTACATGTAATTCAGACAAGGTTTTGGAAATGTTAGAGACATCAGATGATGATACAAATAGTTTGAATTGTGGAAGTGATATTGCAGCTGCAGATTTTACTTCATACATTGAAAGAGATTCTGAATGAGAAGACGAACCCATTGACCAAAGTGATATTGCAGAAAGTGGCAGAGAAATAGATGAGTTTTGTGAAGTATTAATTGATGAAGAGCTCAGTAACAGTGAAAGTGATAATGATGGTACAGATTCTATAGAAAAATGGACTGTTATAAAGGACTTAGCTAACGATAAACCACCAGAAGTCAACGACTTCACATCTCCATCAGGGCCTGTCTGGAAGCCAGTCGAAGCTAGGCCTGTCGAATACTTCGATCGTTTCTTTGTTGCTACACATAATAAGCCATCACTGTGGGGTTTTCTTATAAAAGAGACAAACAAATACTTTGAGTGGAGTCTAGAATGTCAGTCAGAATACATCCAAAATACATTTATGGAAGCCATTGAGTGTTGAAAAGCTATGAGCGTTTGTTGGTTCACTTCTGAACATGAGACTTATTCGTAAACACAAGATTGAAGAGTACTGGAATAGTAATAATTACTCACAAGACACTCCAATGTTTAGAAAAGTGATGAAACTAAACTCATTTAAACTTATTTTGCGATTTTTGCATGCTTCAGATAGTGCCTCTGAGCCAGAGCGTGAGTCACCAGAATATGACCCCAGTATAAATTTTGTCAAGTGCTTGTGCACCGAAATGAGACGTGGGCAAAAGAGTTTAACCTTTCTCGTGATGTTTCAATTGACGAGGCAATTGTTGGTTTTAAAGCGAGACATATCCTGGTCAATTACATTAAAATAAAAAAACATCACTAGTGGGGGCCGAAAGAATACAGTCTAGCTGATTCGAAAACAGGTTATATTCATCAGACAATTTATCACACTACCGAGGTGAAGAAGAGCAAATTTGGACAACCATTCCATGTGTGTGCCAAACTTTTAGCTGACCATGGCGGTAAAAATCATCATTTCGTTGTAGCCATCTATTACACTAGCATTGATTTTGCAGAGCAGATGCTGCTAACGAACATTTATGTTACTGGAACTATCAGGAGAAATCGACGAGATCTGCCATCTGAAGGGAAAAGAAAAAGCGCTACGAAAGGTGCTATTACTGCAATGCGTATTGGGCAAATCTTAGCATTGAGTTGGGTAGATCGTAAACAAGTCAGAATTCTATCAACCTTGGCTACAGCTGCCACAGCAGAGGTTACCAAAGGAGGTAAAATCAAGAAAGTGCCTAATGTCGTCTCAGCATACAATGCTGGTATGGGCGGCATTGATGTTTCAGACCAGATGACGCATCAGTACAATGCAGAACTAATAACTGTGAAATGCTGCTGCAAAATTGTCCTACACCTTATTGACAGAACAGTAACAAATGCATTCACATGCTACAAATACAATGACAATGATCCAACTCCAGCAAAGAAGAAAATGACACATCTTCAATTTATGATTGGCCTTGTTGAGGGTCTTGTTGCAGGTTATCAAGAGCCCCAAACAAGAGTTGGAAGACCAAGTCTTGGTTCTCCTGAGTCAAGATTGACAGCAAGGCACTTTTTGGATACTATTCAAGATAAAAAGCATAAAAAGTGTGTCGTATGTGCAGGGAAATGAGAAATTGGATTCAAAGGAACACGTATTACAACATGGTGCAAGGACTGTGGTGTATGTTTGTGCAAAACTTGCTTTCCAAAGTATCATTCATGATGACTACTGGTATGAAGCATGCACCAAAAAAGTAATAATGGACATTCAGGTACTCGATGTATTATAAATAATGTGTTATATTATTGTCCCTTTATTTGCAGTGAGTTGTTTAAATTAATTCGCCCGCCCGGGTGTGTGATTAAAAAAAAATCGACCTCCTAAAGGGTTAAATGAGGATGATGGAATTATATTACGTGGTTCTCGAATTGTTTTACCTGAATGTCTTCGGTTAAGAGCTATTAAAATTGCTCATGAAGCCACCAAGGTCTTGTTAAAACGAAACAATTACTATATGAGAAAGTTTGGTATCCTGGTATTCACAAGATTGCCAAGCAAACAGTGGACGATCTAAAAGTAAAGAAGGACAATCTAAAACCACGTTTGTTTTTCTTTGGGCACAGACGAGCTTATGAGAGTCGTGGCAGCACTACTCTCTGGTTTCCTTAATGATTTGCATCTTCGTTTCTGCTTATCATCACATTCATGCCCACATCTACATGAAGGAAGCCTTGAAAGAGATTCGCTATTGCTTGTAAGATTGCAGGAGACGATACCATTCCAAAGGTGCATGATTATATCAGAACAAACCTTTGTGTGTATTGCTTTGTTTGCAAATTTCCTGGACTTGTCATCCAATTACAGTTGCTGAAAGGCTTGTGACGTGTCAAAATATGTAAACTTTATTCTGATTGTAAGACTAGCTAACATGTCTTCTGTATTTGTAGTGAGATAATTTCTCCATTTTGACTTTGACCATACACTTATTGCCACCTTAAATCCTAGCATTTTCATTTGTCTCTGAATTTGGAAAAGCTGGTGCAGCTCACTCAGATAACTTTTGTTGCAGAGCTTATCCCAGTTAGTCTTCAATCGCACTTTTAAAGATGTATGAGTCAGCGTGAGCATTGATATGTTGCGGATTTCCAGTTTCATCAACATAAATTCTGCCTCCATGCCATTTAGAAAATCCAAATCTGCTTGGAAAAGCTCTTTATGCTCGTATAATACATTCTGCAGACTTTGATTAATCACTTATTGCTGTGTATCAATCTTTAATATTTGACTGCATTTGTTTCGGACAACCTTAAACAAATCCTGTCCCAGTAAATTGGGAATGTTACCCTGTATTGAAAAACCTGAAGGCATTTGTAGTCTGGTATCTGTACATTACAGGAACAGTTATGATTCCAGCTACTGGAGTCTGATTGGAATGTTTTTGCCTATGTAGACGTTGACTATTGCTTGTTGCATTATTTTTTTCCTGATTTCTTCGTCTTTATGTGGTGCATTGTATCCGCTTGCTTATCTCCATTCATATGAGTTGTATCAAAAAAATGAATTGACAATGTGTGCTCTTATATTGATTTTCTGAATTGATTTTTTATTTCTTGTGACTTTTCAATTTGTTTGAGGTGTTTTTTTGGCCATGTAACATTTAACACTTCTGAAGTTACAGTTGTAGGTTTGTGGTCTCCTTCAAAACAGCTGCAGTCTTCTTTTTTTGCTGAATGAAATTTTCTAATCAGTTTTAACTCAGCTGATATATCGCATGCAAATCACCTATGGTTATTCGAACACATTTCGTTTCTAGAAATGTTTTGACTTGTTTTGATATTTTTGATCTGGTTAAGCCAACTATTGGTTTGTATTTTCTGGTTTCTTTCTATCATTAGCTAGATGAACGGGAGCATGTCTTCCAACGATTCTATAATTTTGCAGTGTTTTAGGAGGTTATGTAAACCTGCAACAAACATTGTAATGTTTTCGCTTTTATTTTCAATCAACCGTTTAATTTAAAATGCCGTACAATTTAGTTGGCTTTTTGGGTTTCAATCTATCTCTCAGTATTCCCCACATCTTGCTGCCAAACATGCTTGACTTGATAACTCTGCTTCTTTTTGTCTGATAGTTCTTTGGCAAAGAAGTGCTTATCTAAACCCTACATGTTCTGAGTCCATGATTTCTTCTTCACTGTTTTCAAACTTTTTCATGATGCTAGAAAAAGCAATCTTTGCTTGTTAGATGAGACCAGTTTCTTACTGTAGCTATTTTGAACTTTGGAAGCTACTTATATACTTTATCTACTAATTATTTATTTGAGATAAATTTATACATGAATGCTTTGAGCTCTTAGAAGACAAAAGCTCTGTTGAAAACAATCCAAGAAATTAAAGGTTTTTCAATTTGCGTGCATGTGAAATATGTCTGTCATCATGCGACATGTGTCATAAAATCAGTAGTATTTCCATACCATTTACCAAAATATCATCAGAACTATGAAAGAGGTTATAAATATCACCATTTTCGTCAACATCAATATTATCAGCATTTTTTACAACATCATCTTCATCACCATCAACATCATCATGACATCGTCATTGGCAACGGCAGTGTTCTATACAATGATATTTTTATTGTTTTCAACAGTGATGGATTTACATGATTACTTTTTGTACAGGACAGTAATGTTTTGTTACTATTTTTCATCCATCATGGCATTAACAACAGCATTTGCAATGCTTCAGTGAATGAATTTTTTGTTGTTTCCAGCTGTGCCAGATCTTTCCGTTTAATTTTTATACTGTACAGTATTGTCTAGTTGGCATTTTTTCATTCACACTAAAACTATGCTGCTTTATGTTTTATTCAGTTAAGTCTGCTGCACCGTTTCTTTGAACATGTTCAAGAAGTAAAACCAAGCATATTTGTCACATATAATGGAGACAGCTTTGATTGGTGAGATAATTGTTGTGGAGTATAGTTCGTTTACTAGTATTTAATGCCTCCAGTTTTGGTAATATAGTTTCTTAAGCTCTCTGTTTACTTAAAGTGCTTATGAACAACAGTTTGTCCCCTCTTTAATTGACTTAATTTGAAATCGGAAACAAAATTAAGGTTTTTAAACTGATTGAAAATTTCATCCTTTCTATGTTGTGATTTTTGGCCTCGTTTCCAAGAAATTATGCCTTGTTGTGTGATTTCAAAACAACCAGCTCTTTGCCACCAAACTTTCTGAATTTTTATTACTAAAACTTTGTGTTATTGAGAATGAGAATGTATCCTGTGCATAATGTAGTCTTCAGTCTTTTGGATCTCACTATTTTGGCCTATCACCTTGACTGCATTTTTCGTTTAATGAGAAAGAGTGCTATCCTATCTATTGATATTTCATTTACTCCTTTTGCCCATCATTAACAACAAAACAATCTTCAATTTGGTAATGCACATTTACATTAAAGCAATGTAGAATTTCAATAAAGCGAAACTCAGTAGTTCACAAAAGTAAATCCAATAGCAATGCCTCATTGATTATGCAAGGTAAGTGAAGTTCAATTATGTAAACTGGAGAACCATTAAGCACTACGGTTCTATTCGGCAAGACAAAAGGAAGTTCTGATATAAGTAAATCTAATGTCAATAAAGAGAAATGTATTTTCAATTAAGTTAGGTAGAGAATGAGATACTTTTTTCCCTAGGCATGTAAGTATACCGAAGCTTCAAATGCGTTTGCGTTCACGCAACAATGTTTATCACTCACTAGACAGATGGCAGATTGGCCACGGTGTCTTGCAAGAGAAAATATTTTGGGTTAAGAAATTCCAAAACGTTTTATGCATTTTGATGTGACGCTGTCTAGTGAGTGATGAACATTGTTGTGGGAAAGCAAACGCATTTGAATCTTTGGTACTCACACGTCTACGGCCCTGCACGGTACCAGATTCTCATGCATGGTCACGACATCAGATTAAGCAATTTTGACGCGAGATTAGCTCATAAAATTATAACAATGTTGCGGAACTTAACAAGAGCTAATCCTAGAAAAACTGGCTTGAACAACTACTAGCCCAAAGTGACTAAAAGCGATGTCATGATCATGCGAATCCGGTGCCGTATAAACGGGGTATAAGGAGAAAAGTATCTCATTCTCTACCCAACTTAATTGAAAATACATTTCTCTTTATTGACATTTGATTTACTTATATCGGAACTTCCTTTTGTCTTTCCGAAAGGAACCATAAAGCTTAATGGTTCTCCAGTTTATATAATTGAACATCACTTACCTTGCATAATCAATGAGGCGTTCCCATTGAATTTACTTTTGTGAACTATTGAGTTTTGCTTTGTTGTTATTGAAATTCTACATTGCATTAATGTAAGTGTGCATTACCAAATTGAAGATTGTTTTGTTGTTAATGATGGGCAAAAGGTGTAATGTTAGGCAACTTTATTTTATATTGACTGAAGGTCTGTAGTCATAAAGTGTTTTCTTCAAAATGTGTTCATGGTAAATTTATCACTTTAAGATAAAAACTACTGTTTCACACTTATGGAAAATATTTAGCTTTTAGTGTGACTCTTCAATGTTTTTTCAATGAGGCAAATAATATTCTTGTTTCTTTTAATTGGTGTGTCTTGCTTTTTTTGCTAAACATTAGGTGCATACAATAACAATACAATGTGTTCAATATGTATGCTTACATGATACAAATGTGATATTGCTGAACAGTGCATTAACATGTCCTGGTGTTTGAAAGTTACATTTAATAGCACTATTAACTATGATTAATTTATTTTATATGTTATGTATGCTATTTTCTTTATTACTGCATGACTGCAGGTACTAATACTGGTTTTGGCTGGCTTTGGTAAGTGCATTTTCTAGAATCTGGATTTGGCCTTCAGTACATTTGTATTGTCCACCAAATGGTTGCAAATCCAGCCTATTTCACCTTTGCCAAAGATACTTGTAACAAACTGCCTTCAAAAAGACTTTTGAAAATCTGTATGAAATATCTGGAAATGACACAACCTTTTATCGCTAAAAATCAGATGCGTTTGGTGGCCAAGCACTTAACACAGTACAAATGATTACTTGGTTTACCACTTTCGTCCTATTGATAAAGTAGCACAGCAATTGAACTTGTGGAGCAAAATAAACTTATTTTTCATAGTCATACGATGCCCACCTGTCCACACAATGCCATGGTCTAGATATTTTACCAAGCAGATAGACGAGACTGAAAAATTAATGCCATAAGCACTTTAATGCTGTCCTCTTTTCTTCCCAGCTATTGCACAAGTTAATTTCTGGTAGAAAACCTGTTTATGAACCCACCAACTGGTGGGAGTTTTCCAGTGAGCAGAAAGATTGCCTGGTGTTAAACAAATAAATTATATAAGTCCAGTGTGTTTGTATAGATTGTGAGCAAATAGGTGAAGGTAAAGTTCTAGCAGTTATTGAATTAACTATCAATAACGATTTCTCTGGTCAACAATTTAACTGGCACTGCAATTCTACTGATTTGTTTTTGTTTTCTAATGCTGGATTACTGTAATCCTGTCAGTTAGTGAGTTAAGGGAAAAGTTGCTTGGCTGCATGTACCATTTTAGCTTTCATGTTGTAATTCACCATCATAAGAAAATGGGGACAGTTGGAAACTTTCTGGACTGAATAACATCAAAATAGAACTAATTTGATTACCGTTTGTTGTCTCAGTTTTAATTGTTGTAATTGTCTTTTCAGGCCTTTTATCGAGGCTCGTGCATTTCATCATGGCATAAAAATGGCGGATGAGATAGGTACAGTCTACTACTGTTGTCCAGTTTATGTGATAGAATGATCCACATGTATATTGTAGTGTACAGTTCTTAAACTGGAATTCTGTTTGTATGTGATTATGGTATATTCATGGTAATAATTATTAGTTTCGATAACTTGATCATGCACTTTAGCACATTTGGATTCAAGATTTGTAACTCTTTGTAACTGGCAAGTATTTTAATTGTAAACTACAGTTTAGGAGTGACGTTCATACTCATTAGCTTTTATTACTTATGTTATACTGTACTCAAGAGCAAGGTTTCTCATTTGGTCTAAAAAATGTAGCGCTATACAGTTGTATATATCTAAGGTGGAGATATTTTGTTTCTTTGCTTTCTTGAAAATGTATTTTCTCTGTTTTTACTTACACCATGTTAAGTCTTAGAATTATATTATGTGTCTGTGTCATCGCTCAGGGCAACTCAACACATCTTCCCTTTTTTCAATAACAACTATAGAGGCTTTGCATGGTCATGTAACTATCATAACAAATTTAGTTTTTCCACCATGAAAGGAGGCAGGCGGGTGATTTAAAAACAAACCTGGTTGACACTTGAGAGTAATGAAAAGATTTTGTAGTGTTAGCAGCAGTCAGCATTCTGAATGGGATAAAACTACATTTATCTACTACAAGACATTGTGTTGTTTGTTGTGGTAGATAAATATTCCTTGTCCAGTCGCAACAGTGGGTGCTCATTCAGGATGAAATTTATCAAATAAGCTGGCAGGTTGGCATTTGAAAATGAGGAAAAGAGCAATGAGAAAGCTAATGATGTTGCTCAAAAAATTGTGAACTTTGAATTCTTACTGTCGTGGAAATGAAGTGAGCAAATGATTGGATTTTTGACGTCTCCAGTGGTAACTGAAGCACGATTTATATTTTACAACTATTTTCCCATCTACGTTGTGAGAAATCTCTTGTTTTTCACCCTGGTGGTATATAACTTTCGGAATATGAAGAAACCTTGTGTTTTTATCCCATTCAGAGTGCTGAATGCAGCCAACAACACAACAAAATTATCCCATTACTCTCAACTTTCAACCATGTTTGTTTTTAAAATACCTGCCTGCCTCCTGTCATGACGGCAAAATTAAATTTGTTACCATAGTCACGTGACCATGCAAAGCCTCTATAGCAGAACAAATTACTGAATATAAAACTATAGAGCAAAAGAGAATTGTAAGCCAGTGCAATGCTCAATATTGTAGCAATGTCTAGCAAATGCACGTTTTCTTTTTTTTTTACTTATTACTCTGGCACTTTATAGTCTTTCAGCTACTTTGCAGTTTTCCTTCTACAGCCCAACCTTTGTGGCTTGTTTGCTGCATTTTCTGCTGCCTATCCTATATACTTAGCTGTAGGGTCTGGAACCTCTGCTTAACCGTTCTTAACCACCCTTTCAGACTGGTGTAGCATCAGTTGTTCTCTGTCATTAGTTTGTTTGTTTTAGCCGGTGTTTCCTGTTGTGGTGATAGTTGTCTCTCTAGCATTCAAGGTTTAACTTCTGTTGCCAATCTTTGTCATGCATGTGCCCAGGCTCCAGCATTCCACTCCAGGCAGTTTCATGTGCACTGTCTCGCTGGGAAGGACTGGTTTCAATAATTTCGCATTATAGTGCTAATGCTCTTGCATCACTTTCTTTGTTGTAACGAGGCTCCAGGAGTTTGGCAGCCATTGGTAGTAGGGTCATGCATTATCAGCCCATGAGGCACTGTGGCGGACTTACAGTACTGCTCAGAAGTAACCTAAAAGTGCGTTCGCGTTCCACTTGCGTTCGATCGCATTCGGAACGCATCCGGATTGCATTCGTAACGCGTTTGGAACGTGTCTGGAACTCGTTTGGAACGCCTCTAAGAGGACGTTCTAACCGCATTCTAAACTATTTCCGAACGTGTTTATCTTGGAACGCGTTGGAGTTCTCGCTAGACCGTGTGCTTGCTGGAACGTAATCTGTTTTTGTTGGAACGCATTCTGGTCTCGCTATACTTAGAGCAAAACCACACAACAACATGTGTTTGCCTGAGCAAGTGTCTTAAATGCTTGCACATTTTGTATTGCTTACTATAAAGATAGCAACACAAAATCCCACAAAATGAAAACATCACTTAGAAGCAGAATGGCTACAAACCAAGTCGAGACAAAAGTATCATTTTCGTGAACTTTGCTTGTTACGAGACTCTCATTTGAATATACGTTTGTTGAAACGAATCATCGTTTAAAACAATTCTTTGAACAGTTGGCAGAATAGTGGGCTATACGCTGCATTGCATTTCATTTAATAATATGTTATATAAGTACAGTCGCTGCCGCTTATATGCTAGTCCCTTATATGCAAAAGTTACTTATATGCAAAGATTTCAGAAAAATTTCAGAAGTCCTAAACCAAAACTTAAGAAAACCCATTCTTTTAATCCGGTTATGTGCAAATATGCAAAAGTTGGTTATATGCAGAAACAAAATGGAAATGTTGTGATCAAACCTGCATATACACACAAAATATCTTCAAATTTTCATACTTCGAAAAATTTTTTCGGACATTCTGTCCGCAACGCCGCTTTACAAATTTGCATCACTATATGATTGCCGTTAATTGCCCCCTAAATAACTGATGCGGGTTATTACGAATGTAATATATTTAAGGAAGAAGGGCAGATTTCGTTCTAAGCCAATCAGTGTGTTTGTTTACATTTTGGCCCCTTGACCATTCAGAATGCATAAATTTGCAAAACGTAAACAAAACTGGCTAAAATATATGCCTTCCTTTCAAGGCCTAGTTGACAATGGGTTTTTGACTAAAACTTAAAAATTCATGTAGAACACAAAAAAACCTTCATTTCTACCGCTGCAAGTTTTAAATTTCCGTGTAGAACCAAAGATGTCGTTGTTTGAATAAGAGTGTACAAAAACGCAAGCGTATTTGCAAGTGATTTTCAACACGATATTTCACGGGATTTAACAAAAAAATATGATGTAGGAATCGTGATTTACTGCAAGAGGCTAGGTCTATTTTGTCCCCCGTCAATTTTACATTTCTTGCTAAATCGCTTGAATTGTAGAAAGGGCTGGAATTGACCTTTATAGTATTCTGTGACTCTAGGTACGTTTCAAAACAGCGAGTTTTCTTTATTCTGGAGACCAAAACGGGCTTGTCACATCCTTATTCATGACGACTGGTCGAAAGATGAAACAGAGAGAGTATTTCATTTGAAATGCCACAGTTTTGTTGGCGTGGCAGTTGGTATAAAGATGTTTTCGGAAGCAGAAGCTGAAAAAACATTATCGCAGAACCGCTATCTTTTTTTGCAGAATCTTTGCACAACAGCTGTCTGAAATTGTGTGTAAGCACATGGAAGGGAACCAAGTTTCTTGTTCAAGTAGATTATGAACTCATAAAAATAGTATACAAAGGCCGGTGAGAAGTTTTATGGTTTAAATAATTTTACTGTTTTAGTCAATGGATCTATGTAAAACATTTGCCCAATAGAACGTCTTCACTTTTGAGAATGAAATTGACTAAGTACATAATTATGGAATAAAAGTTATTTTTGATAAGGTTTTTGCACAGTTTTTGCAAATTGTGAATGATTATTAAGCACTTCTTATTCCCCCGAAACTTTTATTCTGTACTTGCTGAAGTTATCAGCTGGACAAGGATTATTTAGGGCTTACCAACTTTATAAGGTATATTGATACCTCACGAACTACAGTATTACGAATATTGCCCACCATTTTTACAATTCATGCGATTCAGCAAGAAATGAAAAACTGACGGGGGACAAAATAGACCTAGCCTCTTGCAGTAAATCACGATTCCTGCATCATATTTTCTTGTTAAATCCTTTAAAATATCGTGTTGAAAATCACTTGCATTTTTGTACACTCTTATTCAAACAACGATATCTTTGGTTCTACACGGAAATTTAAAATTTGCAGCAGTAGAAATGAAGATTTTTTTGTGTTCTACATGAGTTTTTAAGATTTTGTCGAAAAACTCGAAAACCCATTGTCAACTAGGCCTTGAAAGGAAGCCATATATTTTAGCTGGTTTTGTTTACGTTTTGCAAATTTACGGATGCTGATTGGTCAAGGGGCCAGAATGTAAACAAACACGCTGATTGGCTTAGAATGAAATCTGCCCTTGTTTATTTAAGGCTATTTTCCATTACGATCCATTTTGCCCACACAGGCGGTGCGCACAGTTTTAAACATGCTCTTGTGCTTGTAGTATAGCTAATATGTTTGGAATATTTAGATATAGTTAATATGTTTGGAAT
>JAODVQ020193586.1:0-14271 GCA_025400075.2 Phenganax stokvisi
CCAATAAAAATATGCTCCACGGTGCCTGCCCCCCCAATAAAAAATATGCTCCGCGCTCCCTGGTATAAACTAGTATAAGTATTGGATTAATTCTGAAAAGTCCGCTGGGAGAACTAATTGAGTATTATTGTTATAATTAGATTGTTATTATAAATCTTTCGACGATATAACTTCGAAAAATTTTGCGATGGTTGCAAGAAATGACTATCTACTAAACCGTTGCATCACCCAACCCCGACCTTAAACAAATTGAAATGCACAACATTCAAGAGAACTTACATAAAAATAGGGTTTGACAATCGGTGATCCAAGATAGAACCAACCATTCGTTCTCTAGGAGAAATATAAGATGAGCAAATAGATAAGTTACACTACAGGAACATGAAAAATATACTGTAGTGAATAGGAAGAGTTTTTCAGTATCTGAGCTTTTGTATTGCTCAATCTCACCTTTGGTCCATCATGACTAGCCAGACCAGATTTGGACCACACAGCACCAGGCTTGCTCCCGACTATTTTTCGCCCGCCAAAGTTCGACGTAGACGTTGCTGCAAAATTGATCTTAGGAATCTTCAGTTTGCTGGGCACAGTGTTATTCAAACCATGCTGGTAATAAGATTTCTTCTGCTGTGGTTTACGAATGGGAGGCTTAGTGTTCTCAACAGGAGGTACTTGCCGCTCTTGGCATAAAATAGCGTTCAACATTGCACGAGAATTTAATCCTGCCACTCGCTTGCTACGATTGGCTAGATCTCCTTGGGCTAGTTCTGGTAAGGGTTTCTCAGGGACTTGTGGGTTCAGACGGTGTGTTTTAGTGATAGGGATAGATACAAGAGTACCGTTGGCATAAGTACTGACGTAACTTTTGACAGGTATGTCCACAACAGTCGCAGTACGACAAGTACACTGCACATGGTCAGACGTTTGGTTGTTTGGTTTCAGTTTAGGAATTTTAACTTGTAATCCTACATCAACGACCTCTTTACCCTTAAGAAATCTTTTCTCGGAAACAATCGTACTATATTCACCATTTTGATCGAAATTCCGTCTCACAAGGCTGCCAATCTGGTCAAATTTCACTCGCTTGGCTTCGTGTACTTCACTATCGCCATCTTGCAGACGTTTCAAACCAACGGAGTTCTCAGAGTCATAGTTTCCAATAAAAGCATGAGCAGCTTCGGACAGAAGCTCGGGACTTCGTAGAAAATTCGAATCATTTGTTGAAATACTCGCTAATCTAGGTCTGCCTCTGGGTTTCATGGTGTAACCTTCGTCAAGAAACTCATCTTCTCCCCCCGCCACTTTTTTCGAATGCGCCATTATGTCTGTAATAGAGCGACCAGCCAGGGGGGAGGATGGCTCAAAGAATACGTTCACTTTAGCGGCTGCATTTAGACTCGCCACACGTCGTACACGGCTGCGCGTCATGAGATCTGGCAGTGGATTTTTGTCTACAAACCCCGGAGATGGTGCAAGTCTGTTGACCATAGCACGAAGTTGCCTGCCATTTCTAGATTTTGACCCATCTATGGTATCAACATCATGTCCCTCATCTTCATTATTAATCACCATACCACCATGGCTATCTTCTAAATTCCTACTGAGTAAGTCATCATCTCCAGAATTCAAATGATGTGAATTTTTGACATCTTCAAACGCACCATTCTCATGTTGTGATCGCAAATAGTCGGTACTCCCAGGCCCTTTACCGGTTGACCTCATATCTTCTTTTGAGGATTCTTTGAGTTGTCGTCTCGTATTTCTGGTCACAACTTGAGAGATGTCATTTAATGGTGGAGGTCGCGAACGTCTTGTGAATCTAGTCTGGAGATAAAATACTACCATTCGATGGTCGCCAAATTATACTCTAAAACGTGTAAACATACATGCATCGCGCGTGTTCCGTTTTGTATGGTGCTCTTTTCTTTTTAATACGTAGCTAGGTACGTGCGCTTTAGCAAGCTCGACAACGCGGCCGTCAAAAAGCGAGGTTGAAATACACGCTTCATTTCAAACACAGAAGTACCAGCATTGGAAGAGAACAATTTTGTTGTTGCACCAGCGGGTTTACAATGTACTGAAACACCTCACTGATGTTATTCAAAACAAATTATGAGATTTCTTAAAACTTATGTTGTTCTCAACAAATTGCGAGATGCAACCACTGACCTGTGTATACCACGTCAGTGGATACAACACACGCAATGATTTTTTTGAAAACATGGTACTGGCTGTTGCCTGAGACCTAACGGTACTGAAACATAACCTTAGCATCAGAAAATTGTACTTCATTTGGTAAACTTTGTTTTCAATGTGCAATACAATTTATAATGACGGTCGCGTTTTCAAAAGTCCGTCGTAGAATCTTAGCTCTTTTCATGCGAGGGCGTTTTTTTCAAACTATAAGTTTCCCACATGTACATAACTTGGCTGGGCGCGCTTAATGAAACGTAGGCGCTAAGTCACATACTTTGCATAATATGGTAACAATGGGGATCCAAAAATGATAGACTCAAAATTTCATCAAGTTGCATTCGTAAAAAGTAGATAAGCTAGAGTTTTGAAATGCCAATAGACTGACTTTTGATCACCAACATTGTAATTAGCAAAGGCTTTCTAGTTTTACTTCCTCTACAGGTATGTATCTGAGTAGATAAATGGTCGTGCAGCAATCAATTTGAAATGAAACTGAAGTATCTATTTTAGCCCATTAGGACACATTGTGCCCCACCATGCCCTGCTACCCTTACTCTATCAAACAAGAGATGATTTTGCTTCTGAAGCTTTCTTGACCTTGAAGCTTTCTTGAAGGAATCTTGACCAAACTATCTGACAAGGACTGCTGGGGAATTATTAAGACATAAAGTGCAGCCTACTTGTTTCCTCTGCTCTGTCTGATCTCAAACAATTGCACCATTCATTTTAAAAAGATGCTCAAATCTTGATAAGTGAAGGCAGGTTTCTTTCACTAAATACTGTCGGATGACAGCAAATGGTGGATGACTAGCAGTATCATGAGAACTTACTTGAATATTTTGAACGCTACTGTTTGTTCATTAGAAAGTGGTTACATAATATAAAATCAAAATAGGAAATTAATTCAAGTGAATCATCAAGTTTTATGGGTACAGATGTCCAAAAACAGAAAATAAGTTTTAAATTTTGAGAAAGGTGTAACAGGATTCTAAAATTATTGCTACTTATTATTGAGTAATAAAAAAAAAGCAAGGCACTCCAGATGTTCGCAGTCAAGTGTAAACTTTGGGAGAGCAACTTCAATTTTTGCTGAAATTCCGAAACGCCTAGTTTCAATTTCGAGAAAGACCCATTTACCAAACTCAAACTGTGATGTAACACTTTTCATTTTACACAATTGTGCTTAGCCAAGGCCTCTGTCTTGTAAAACTGTCTAAAAATCCACGTTGATATGATGGTAATTTCAGAATTGCAATGTCCTACGTGCGTAGGCATTCAGGAAATGAAAGTTCTTTTAAAATCTTGCCGAACGAGAACCCCTGACTACAAGGGCATGCCTGTTCAGTTTTAACTATCGCCCGGAACTGAACACCATAGTATGCTCTAAATCTACACCAAACTAAACTGTATGGGGCAAAATGAAACGAGAATACATTGAATGCGAACTCATATGAGATAATTCTATTCAACAATGCTTGATAAGTCGTACAACCTGAACTCCAGACGGGCTGTTGTTCATCGTAGTCGCCATCGGTTCAATGGGGGTACACTTGTCTCGTTGAGACACGTAGTTCGTCAACCACAAACTCCCTTATTCTTCGATAAAACACGCACAGTTATCAACGAAGGTCTCTTTTAGGTGACCCTCTAGATTCTATGAGCAAATTTCTCTTTTAAAATCGCTTTTAAAGCGATTATTCTTCAGCCAACGAAAACGTGAACCCATTACGCGGCAACATGAATTGCCCTCGATTGATATATTCCCGGCGTACTTTGCGAGCGTGATGCACGTTTTTAGTCATCTCAAACCACCAGTCGAAAAAAAATCGCGTGGTTGATAACTTTTTCAAAACGAAACAGCTGATACTTTACAGGAGACAATAAAGAAACAACCTAGTTATCATCGCAAGGTTTAAAAGGAACGTGCAATGTTTTACGATGCGAAATGTTATCTGTGAAAATCCCTCCTTTTTGACCGACAAGTTTTGTAATTAAACAGGGCATTTCTGGAATTCGTGACATGCTCACGGGCGATTTGTATAGCTAAAGAAAAGAATTTTCTGGACAAGAGTTACCAAATCGCTCGGCAGTTCTTGGTTAAGGCTATGCCATGACTCGTTGCTCCGTTAAGAGCCTTATAATTTCATGAACATCAATTCTAGCTGGGTATTTTTTTTGGGCAAAGCTCAAATCTGTCAAATGCAACACGCCGACTTTTTCAAGAGGCCGATGCGATGGCATCGGACTCCATCATTAATCGGCATTTTGTTAATCCAATTTGGCCCAAAAATTATAACTTATGATTGTAGACCTAATTTTAGAGCACAACTCCGTAAGGGCTACACAGCTAGTTAAAGAATCGACAAGCGTGAGATGGACTGGCTGCCCCAACCCTATTCCCTTTTTGTGAAAGGCCATGTAGTTGGGAAGATGTTGCCACCCACGAAAAAATGTATAAATAAGCAGATTTTGCAGCACAGTTCAGTTATTCTACCTTATTCAAAACGAATCATCTTTCAGCGTGATCATTTCGAAACGTCCTTTCTTTTCCTCTTGTCTATGAATCCTGATTACTTGACTCATCGACTTCATTCTTCTGCTTCAATAAGCAAAACATGAAAGAGGAAGTTTGTCTTTCGATATAGCAGTTCAGTAATAGCACTATATTTGGATTAAGGTACCTCGAAGTGGTTTCCGCACACTTTTGTAGCTTCCTCACCTGCCTGAATATCAGTTTGCCTTGTTTAGATGAAGATTAAAGGACTTTCAGATTGCAAAAACTTAGCCTTAGAAAAACGTGTGTGTTCAGTCGAAATCTCAAATCTTCCTGTTCCCAAAATCTTTTAGTGCTTCTGGCAATTTTCCCATCATAAATAGACTTCAAAAGAAATGTTACGTTGTTTCCCAGTACTTGTCTTTCTTGCTTCCTCGTCCTTCCCTTACGTAGTAGATCATTACAAAGAAAGATAGGAACCGCATAGGTTCTTTACTCAATCGCAGACACAAGCTAGTATTCCACGAATTGTGTAGAAAATCTACATAAAGTTGCCAAAAAAAATTCACGAGATTATTAAATTTTATGCACACAATTTAAACACTAATGAGGAGTGTGATTCTTATTTACATATTACTTTGACGTGGAAAGCGTTAGGCTAATGATTTTGTACCGAAAGAACAGTGAATTTATAGCTGTAGTATTCAAATTATACGTATACACGATCTATGATACGTGATTTATAGGATATGTAATGTGAACTAATATGGGATGTTTGACAATTGGCAACCATATTTTGGCTTCATGCATTTCAAAAAACGCAAACGTTATTAACTTTTGAAAGTGTTGTTTCTGTATGCCATGCTAACGGAGAAAAGAGATAATAGCTTCCTCAAATCTAAAAGCATTTTGAGTGGACGACTCTAGGCCCAGATTCTGCATATTCATCGATCGTAACGACCATTTCCCTAAACGTAGGTAGGGATGCAACCACAGACCCTCCAAGCCATGTTGATAGATCTCTTTGCTCTGGAGCCGTGAAATTCTTAAATTTTCGATCGACTTTGCGAAGCTCTTGCTCAAGTCTTGAAAGGAACCCATTCATTTGTGTCGTACCACCAGAAATACCCATTGCTTTGTAGGACAATTCTTGTAGTTCTTTCTCGCAACTTGAGAAAAAAAGAAAGCGATGTTACACTTAATGATACATGAAAACGCGGGAGCATCAAATTTCATTCAAATTTGCAGCAAATATAACATTGTATGTGCCCTGCTAGTCTCTACAACCTAATTGCTAAGAAAGTGGCAGCAAACTAGCGAATAAACATAGTGGATATGGTGTGAAGTTTTTCACTTCAGTCTTACGTTTGTATTGCATCAACAATCAACATATGCGGAGGAGACTGAGTAAGACCGATTTCCATTGGTCTAAACATAGACTCGGTGGATCCAAATCTTTCCACACCAACTTCAATAACTTGACCATCAGGTAGTTCATATGGTGTTTGCAATTCAGCTTGAGTTTTATACATGTTTGAATCCATCTCAAAGTCTAAATAACAACATGAACAGATTGGTCATCGACTTGGGCTAAGACGCTCAGAATATATATTTAATACTAACCTAGAGAAAAGAACCCCAGTTTCTTCTTAATATCATCGACAATTTGCCATTGAGAACTACTACGAAAACCAAAGCCTTTTGAAGACATGAGTAGCTTCTTCAAGTTTTCAGTCAACTGGTATCCAGATATATCTAGTTGTTTTACAGTGTGTGGTAACACGTGGCCTTCGTATACTACACCAGCTTGGGTGCTCTTGAAGCCTGATGTGAATGACAGCCCTGAGGTGTAACCCATCGAGAATAACGAGAGAGCTAGCTGATCAGCAATGAATAAAGAAGGCATATGAAAATGCTCAAACATAATCTAAAGAAAAAAAAGAGTAATAGTCTTAAGAAATAGTAAAATGTTCATAGAAACGCAAGATCATAAGAAGGGTAGAATTACGTTTAACTAAGGCAGAGCTTATTGCAACGTCGTTAAATTAATGCGAACTCGTACACAAAGTCTGTTTTAACCAACCTCAGCAATCTTTTCAGTGTTTTTCTTTGGGTTAAGGCCAGGTTGTGATATCAGAATAGGAAAATCAGGGTTATCTTGAATAGATATCATGCTACTAAGAACATAATCCCACAACCCTTCAACATCACTCCATCTCTCGACCAAGTCAGGTTTCAATGGATATTCTTAAAAAGAAATAAGGGAAGAGGACATCTTATATATAGCTTTATATAAGCAAGTTCCAGCAGGTACCACAGGCATTAAATGGTAGTCAAATTCATGTTTGCACCCTTATATTAAAAGTAAAAGAATTAACCTTATTCTCACGTTTATACATTCTCTTCGACGTACAGTTCACCAGTACTCCACACATACACGCAAAATGTATAGGATACATTTAAGTGATGAAAATAACCGCTACTTACGAATATGAAGCACTCCTGCTTTTGCCATAGCATGGCCACCAAACACTAGTCCTGGTGAGGCACTGTACTCCATGCCTGAAATATCTTGTGAGTACCTTAACGGCGTTCCTACGACTGATGAAACAACTTCCTTTGGCAAAGGCTGGTCAGAAAATCCAACCTTTAAAAATGCCGATCCATTATCAAGAACAAGGACGGGCGTGGAGTCAACTGAAATAACAGATAAAATCATTACTCGCTGCACTTTGAAACAGCGCGTTTTTTAATTCCACCAACCTGATCTTATCCGAGATCGACTCGAATTATGAACAAGAGGAGCATGAGCTTTAATGCCAGAAGATGACTCCAACACTTCATCATCACTGTCAACACTTTCATCAGGAGCAAAATCATCTAAGGTGCTCACTTTAGCGGGACTTGACGACGTGGAGCTCCTTGGCGTCTCCGTCTCGTCAAAATCCATTTCATCAAGCTCGTCATTCAAATCTTCCATAAGAGACTTCCTCCAAAATTGTTTCTCATTATTTGGAGTGGTCAAATTGTTTGGACTTGTCAAAGGTTCACTTTCAACCGTACCATTATTGGCAGCTAATGAGGGTCCGTTAGCGGCATCCTCTCCTAATGAAGCTTTATCAGCAATAGTTTCTTCCTCATCAGAGAAGTCCTCGTCGAGATCATCAATCAAGCTTTCCCTCCAAGATTGCACTTTGCTATTTTGGACACTCAAACCATTCACTCTAGGTTTCTCATCATTAGCAGAATTGCTGACAGATGCTGATGCTTCGTTAATGACACCTTCATCCTCAGAAGGATTGTCATGATCTAGTTTATCTAGATCATCTTTACTTAACCATTCACTTTGAAATTTTCCATGTTGAGAACCAGTATCCTCACTTACACTGTCTGTTGTAACAGCAGATGACCTCAACTGATCCTTTCTTTCCATAGCTTGACCATCAAAGTTACCAATATACTCCCTGCTCTGTTGTGTACCACTTATATCTTGACATTCACTATTCCCACTTTGTAACCCTAGATGACCAGCTCTGTTCACAAGATTCTCAGCCTGACCCTGCAAGTCCCCTACTATCACCTGTTGATCATCAAGGTCACTAATCCCACCCTGTTCATGATCACTCCGTTTCTTTTCTATGGCAACCTTTGAAAATGCCTCCTCTACAGCATTACCTACAATTTCTGCTACAAACAAATCAAGTGCACTTTCTATTCCTATATCAGAGTCAGGCAATGAGTGACTGTCATTGACCTGGTATTTAGCTCCATTGATAGCACGAGAGAAGATATGCTGAGTCAAGTTTGAGGCATAAACTTCTGTTGATCTCTGACTTTGAACTTGCATGTCTAATGCCTCACTTAAAATTTGTTGGGATAATTGTTTGGCATAGTCTTGCAGATGTTTATAGCAGTTTTCATCATGCGTTTCGTCTGTGCTAAGAACATCATCTTCATGGGCAAGTGATGATTCGTTAGCATTCTCCTCATTGTTAGTAGCGTGTGCAGCAACATTTGGGCTCAGATGTTCATGATCATCATGCTCAGATAATTGCTCATGCTTTGCATAATCAACAACAGATCTGACTATGAACTCTGCAAGCCTTTCAGAAAACTGCAGCACAGACTGGGAACGATTCTGATCTACATCAGATCTGCTTGATAGCAAGTCTGCATTTTGTAGCACAGCATTCAAAATAGATTTCGATAACCGATCAGAAAATTCCTCAACAAGATTATCAGACTGTACTTCAAGATGATCTGCAGATATTTCATTCATACTTGCATCTTTATGTTGTTCATTAATTTCTACAGCAGCTTGTGCAGTAAGTTTGTTAATTTCCTCAACATCCACATTTAAATTTACATTCTGTTCACAGCTAGCAATCTCAGCTACAGCATTATTAACACTGCCATCCATGAAAGCATTGTTTGGCACTGGGAAATCTACTTGTTTAATGCTGCAGTCTTTGTCAATACAATTTACAGATTTTTCAATTTGGTCAGTACTCTCAACAACCCGAGAACTGGCAAACTCATTAATGGCATCCTCACAACAATCATCATAAGGACCACCTGCATTATTTTGACCCTGTCTATGCTTGATCAATTCATATCCATTCTCTTTATATTTAATATTTCCTGTTTCATTCTCAAAGTGAAAACCATTTTTTCCTTGCAATTCCACTGTTTCGCTAACCTGTGCCTCGCTGACGTGTTCTTGCTCTATAACAATATCATCTTCAATAACTTTCTGTACAGAGGAAGATGCGGTTGGGGACTCCTTTAACGAGCAAATACGGTTGTTTACATTTGCTTCTTCCTGTATACTACTTCTGTCTTTAAAGCTGTCTAGTGGATCTTGTTGAGCAAATTTTTCTTCGACAGGATGCGCTAATTCTTCAATGCTCTCAGTGATTACAGACCTGTCAAAAATGCTTCTCTTTTCGTACGCTTTTGGCGTGCTTTCGACATTGTTTGTTTTTGAAACTGTTTTTCTTTCAGTCGATTTGCTCTCAACAAGTTGCCCCAGTTTCTCTTCTTCTCTCGACTCACACTCGGGCGAAATTTGATCGACGTTGCTCCCATAAACTCTTCTGTGGACTGCTCGACTTGTTCCTTGAATTACATCATTATCAAGTTTACTTACATTTGCTTCAGTTCCTGTATTGGCGTCTTGTTCACGTTGAACAAAATTTGCAGCGGATGTACGATGTCTCAAGTTTTCATTTTGCTGATTCTCTTCATTCTGTAATTCCTGTGCTCCTTCGTTCTTGTGTCCAATGGCACTACCAGCATTCCGTTTGCCTCTATTCTTCTTGCTTGTCGACTCTTGCTGCGCATATTCAGGTGTATCTCTGCCTGTCTCGCTATCGGATGAAACGTTCGTCAACTTTTCAGGAGAAGTGCTCCTAAAGTAGCGAAAATAAACAAAACATAAGCTCAAAAAGCACGCTAGAATACTGCCAAAAGGTAGCAGGTCCAACATTTCAAAAACGCCAAGATACTTGTGAATATTCTCGACAAAGTGAGCAAACAAAATATTTCATTCCACGAGCAAATGCCAAAATACTCATTAATATTAGCCCGAATCGCCTGCTGTTTTCAGTGTTTCGAAATCCGTTGCTAGCCCCCCAGGTGCAACTCGTATTTCACTACGCGAATTCATATTTCGCATACCCGTGATTAGTTTAACCTTTTCACCCAAAGCATCTCAAGTTTCTAAACACAACCACCACTATGACATAACTCATTAAGAACATAGAACTTTTATATCCTAGAAATTAATTCAATAATCACGAAAATTGAAGCGGTCATTGTCCGCCAATCAAAAACTAGCCTCGATTCTACAATACAGTCAGACACTTCTATTTTTACGAGAATGATAGTACAAATTAAGGAGTACTGAGATACTAATAGTGAAACCAATAGCAACTGTAGCGAATAACGGTGATACTGTGCATAAGAAAAAACTAAACACTCATGCACAGTTAGTTCCACTTTTGTAAGTACATGGCATCGTGGCAATAATTTTCCATCGAAGATAAAAACTCAAGTTTGTAGTACTGCCTTTTAAAACAAGTTGTTACATAATACTTCATTGTAACCATTTCGCAAAAAAAAACTAGGCATTCAATTAGTAACACAAGGGTAAATGATCTGAAGACATGTAATCGAACATCTGAGCTGCGTCCAATCCCAAAAGCACACGGCATTTTTTGACCGATTGACGTTTGCCCGACGCAAGCCAACCAGTGGAGCCAATGGAACGCGCGTACAAAACACAGGTAAAGAACTCCTGCTTCCGGCAAATATTCTCTTTCTTTGTTTTTCGAGTGACGAAAAAGTGTGAAGGAAAAGTTTAAAACGGCTATTGTTATCCGCAGAATATTGGTGTGATAATTAAACTTGTTTTGCTATACTCGGGTATATACATTTTCAAGTAGCGACAGTAGATTGCACTAGTATAAGTACCATTTCCCATGAATGGTAAACAATTAAGATGAAAACATAACTTAGCAATCTAGACATATGACCAAAGTACAAAGAAAAGGAAAAATATAAAATTCATCAGACGAAACACAGCTTGTTTATACCTAAGAGGCGTGCCAGCACAGTTCAACAGTGAAAAACATAAGAACAAAGAACAGATTACGGTACGTACCTACTATCTTGTCTACCACACGCGAAACAAGATCGTAAACGTTTCCACATGCCAATGTCGAAGCGAGGCCGAAGCAATTGAAGATGTCAGATGCAAATTTCTTTAAAACGTCGACCCTCCTAAGCCAGCTCCTTTTGTCTCCTGTTGACATAAACTTCGTTAACTAACAGCAGAATCCGTAGGGTGGCAACTACGTCGAATGAAATATGGTCTATAATATCGAAAAGCAAAACAAAAATTCCTGGCAGAACAAATATTTGGTACACCCAGGCTCCCGTTCGCAGCACACAGGAAGAGATGCCAAAGCTGAAGTGGAATGGGATCTTAAGTAGAATCAGTAAACGTAGTTGTAATGTTACACCAAACTTTTCGTAAACCTCCGACGCATTCTTTAGATGACAAGGATTAATTATATTGAATCGTTCTACAAGAAGAAGTCCAACTGCTGAAATCCGCGAGATACCGTTGTAAAGTAATCAAATTACTGAAACACACCCAAAAAATTTAACCATGAAAGAATGGCGACGTTTGTACTAAAAAGTGTGTAATGTGTACCAGTTAATTTTGCTTCAGGTTATTTATTACTCAGACGCTGTTTCAGACATCTTTGATTACATCTAATTAATTTCAAATAGTCAGGATCAAAAAATAAATACACGCGCACTAGTGGTAAGCCATGATGCTCATGCACAAAAGCGAAAAAGAGCAACTAAACAGCCATGTAGAATGGCGAAATTTTAAAAAAGATACGTAATCGTTAAATCCACAGAAGAAACTACGAAGAATAAATCTTAAATATTCGAGTTTTTTATATATATGTGAAAGTGGTAAGCTTCTGATCGAAGCTTACCACAAATCTGAAGCTTGACTGAAGCTTTTAATATAGTTACAAGATTTTGTAAGTAATAAGTTTCGGGAGGATTGCTGGTTGTAATGAAAAAGCAATGGGTTTAGATTAGTTTATTTATATGATTGAAATTTCAAGGGCCAGATA
This sequence comes from Phenganax stokvisi, assembly GCA_025400075.2. Taxonomy (NCBI): domain Eukaryota; kingdom Metazoa; phylum Cnidaria; class Anthozoa; order Malacalcyonacea; family Clavulariidae; genus Phenganax; species Phenganax stokvisi. Next base: position 12,349 of record JAODVQ020193586.1, read on the forward strand.
CCTAGTTTGTTAATTTTAATTTGAATAATTGTTTATCAATCCTACTTTGCTGTTCATTATTCAACATCTTCTGGACGTACTGGATGTTTCAATGGAATGATTGACTTTTTCTCCACATCACGTGAAAGAGCTTTACGCATATCTGAAGCAAGAAGCACAAAACATAATCAAAATGTTCTAAAACATTGCAAATCATGCATTACTGTGGTCTCAGGTAATAAGCGCATGTTAGAATGCTACTCAGTACAGAAAACTTGCTTGCTTCAAATGCACCAAAAAACACGAATGCTCTTACCAAATGCATCTTCATCGGGGTCACCTGAGTAGTAATCCAAAACTCTTCGATAAACAGAATAACCCAAACGCTTGTACATACTGACTGCAACATCATTCGAAACACGAACAAACAAATCCACAAAGTAGCACTTTTTCCTATAAACAAGAAAGAAAGCTTGAACAGTTACTGAAATGGAACTACCAGTGTCAAACATATACAGCCTGCCACTTACTTATTTGGTCAACAACTATATATATGCCTACCTTTCAGAAATCTCTTCCAAACTGGTCATTAATTTTGCAGCTATCCCCAGTTTTCTGAACTCTGGGGCAACTGTAACTGCAGTCACATGACCATGCCAATTTTCTCCAATTCCCTCTGCCTTGCCCATAACTGGAAAAATAAAACAAAAGGATGGTTTATGTAAAAACCATATATCAATATTAGCATTTAGAGTTAATTTGCTGTATGTCTTAAGAGAAATACTCAACCACTTACTGTAGCCCATGATTTGTCCATTGGGTGACTCCGCTACCTGGAAATATTCTGGCCATCGTGATAAATACTGAAGGTAGAATTGAATCCCATACTGATCACTTCAGTTAAAGACCAATTGTCAGTTACTAGTGTAGAATCAAGAAAGCATTCATGCACCTAACAATGTTAATTCCCCAGGGTGGAGGTATTTATCTTGGGGAATGTGAACCATACAAAGTCATTACAGTGGAGCACTTGACCTCATCTCTTGTCACCTTTGTTGGTTCTACACTGATAACTCTGCTTTGCACCAAAAACTTTGGTACCCAAAAACCCCAATTGGGAGCATAACATTGATAGAGGCGTAACAATGATAGGTGCAAAAATTTAAATCAAAAGATACAGTTTCGGTTAATGGATCCAAATTGCTATAAGAAATAAAAGCAGGATGACTGGATGAAGGATGAAATATTAAAATTACGAAATTGAGCAGTTTTAAATTTGTGTAGACTTACACGTTAGCAAAACGAAAGAGATCATCACAAGTGAATGGCCGTATTGTGCACATGTTCTTTGCAGAATTCCTACAAAAGTAAACGTATATTAGCTGGTAGATATACACTATTATAAGGGGTGAAAATGACCAAATTACGAACGGCAAATCGAGCCGCCATATTGGATTCTACCGCGTGCGAGCGTAGCACTGGGAACAACTACTTTTGCAGGGTTGGTATATTGGCCTTTCTGAGGCCAAATAACTCGATTTTGGCTTCTTTTTTTCTTTTTTGGCCTCGAAAAGAAAAGTAGGCCATTTGGCTACTTTTTGGCCTCTTTTGCTGTTGGAACTAGTTGAATATTTTGAATAGACAATGAACTCAGAAGCCTTGCTTCACATGGTATTCATGCATGTGTGGACCGTGTGGTGGCGTACGAAGGCTGAGAACGTCAAGGTCCACCCATGAGGTCCAGAGCCCTCCGATGAGGTTCACTGGGTCCACACACTGATCAGTGGGTCCATCTACAATATCACTAAGTCGGAGCTAAAAAAGGCCTGGGTACTAGCTTCTAATAACTTGGCTTCTTTCTGGCGTCTTAGAACCGTGTCACAGGGCCTTAACACATCAGTGAAAATGAATGCTTGTGCGCAACACCACTCAACATCCCAAGCA